>JAQFZH010003226.1:0-14309 GCA_034695485.1 Entomobrya nivalis | reverse complement strand
GTTTGGGAGTTACACGTAAATTGCTTAGGGTTTGGGTGAAGGGAAAAGTTCCTCACAAACTAAGAGCTCGAGACATTGAGTTAATTTCAAATACATTACTTTCTTTTGTACAATATTTTCCTCGGGACTTTCAAAGGAAGCCCAGATCTTTAAGAGAGCTCGATCATTTTAAGGGTACAGAGTTTAGAACGTTGTTATTGTATACTGGCTATCCCGCATTGGATTCAGTTTTAACACGGGATCAAGTTAAACTTTTTCTGCTATTACATAGTGGCATATTTATTTTACTTTCTAAATTTTGCGCGAATCCTGATTGGAATAATTTTGCTCGTGAATTGCTAACAAGATTTGTAAAAAAGGCTTCTCAAATGTATGGGAACGAGTTTATAACCTATAATGTTCATAGCTTGATTCATTTGCCAGATGATGCAGTAACTCATGGGGATTTGGAATTGTGTAGCACATTTAAATTTGAAAGTTTTATGCAGACATTGAAGCGCATGGTACATAGCCACTCCTTTTTTGTTGAACAAGTAGCAAAGAGAATCATGGAAAATAGCTTGCTAAACTTTTTAGACAGCACTAAGAAGGAGTCAATTAATTTATTAAGTGTCAAACAAGGGGATAATTGCTTTATGCTTAAGGATGGTAAAATAATAGTTCTTAATAAGAAGTTGTCACTTACTGAAAATACATTTGAATGCTCAGAGTATTCTAAAAAATCCAATGTACCATCTTATCCATTCGACAGTTCAGTCTTAGGAATATTTGTCGTCGATTGTCCAATTAACGTTACACGTGCGGTAGGTTTAGAGGATATTATATGTAAGTATGTAAGGCTGCCTTTCCGGAATTCTTTTATTTGCATACCATTGTTGCATAATACTAAATAATACATGAAGAATTTAATCTATATGATTTGTAAAGTAGTTTTTAATGTTGTAATTTATGTGTAAAATTGTAGTTTAAATACGTAACGTACATTTTCATAATTAAACTAGCGAATTTTTGGTTTGTGAATTTAGTTTAAAGATAATAAATTTTTTTTAAACGTTATTATAAATTCTGTTCGTTTGCTATTTTTCTTCGGCTTTCTGAATATGGCTCACATTCGGGATTGCATCTTTTGTTATTCGTAATGGGGAATTTAAGAATTCGGTCTGAATACGGATGATAGCATTCTAAACGAATTCAGATCGCCAAGTTGTATCTGATTCCTTTTGCCAACTTTGGTCCGTGAACCATCGTTGCGACAAGGCCGCCATATATGCCGAGTCTGTTTTCCCACTTTAAATAGCATTCGGCCCGACATCATTTTGCGAGTCGGGAAAGAGTTGTTAAAAAGTATAAATGCGATTTTAAATATTAAACACGAGCACTGTTTGAGTAACATGCGAATCAGTTCAATAAAAAAAAAGTCCAACACATTTATTTTCATTTCGGCACCTCAAACCGGTCTATTATAATGACATGCTAATAGAGAGTGGAATTCATGAATGGGTATATTTTATTTGAAATGTAACGTTATTATTCAACGATATGATAACATGCATGTATTTATGTCTGTTGTGAAAAATAAACCAGTAAAACTTTAACTCAACTCTTTTGGGACAATATGATTTTCCCGCTTGTGAGTGTTTAAGTCAAGTTCCAGAGCCTTTAGCCTCAGCCACTACACCGGCACCTGCTCCTGAAAGTATTTTCGATGGATCCAAATCGAATAAATTTCCGGTTTAAATTATGTTTAACTCCTTGGCCCTTTGCTGATTAACTCGTTGACCAAACATAATTTTGTTGTTACACTACTTTATGACTCATTATATATTAATTTTGAGCCCATACGGAGATTTAACATAAAATCATGTCAAATTGATTATATGCTGAAACTCTGCGAATAAATGAAAATAATAATTTAGAAAAAAATACCCAACAGATTTATGTGGCTGATCAACTTGACCAATTTACATCTCCGTCGTTATGATGATATCTAATATTGCGGGTTTATTGGTATAGTACATAGCGTAACTTTTCAAGAGTAACTTTAGGCATGATTGAAAGCGGTAGCTCAAAATTATTCACGACTTTGACTGTTAAAAGCAGGGATCCATGGATAACTTTGAAATAAAAATACTAAATAAACGTTGCTACAAGATTTTGCGAAAAAAAGTTAAATTTTATTTCTTTAAAGCATCAAATTTGGAAAAGTATTGTAATTTGGTAAATTGTGTAGTTTAGCCTACTGCTTAACACATTTTCTCACCTAGAACCATTAACCTTAATGGTTGAACTGACCTCTTTTTTGTCAACTTTATCATCACTGTCCCACGTGTCCTCCACCACCAGCACCTCCCGCTCCACCATGTCGTCCAGTCCCTCCATTTCCACCAAGGCCTCCATTTGTACCAGACCCTCTAGCTCCAGCAGCTCCACCATCACCCGCATATGCTCCTGCACCTCCAACTCCACCAGGTCCTCCAATTCGTCCAGTGCCTCCGGCTCCACCAGCCCCACCCGCACCAGCATAACTACCAGCACCTCCAACCCCACCACTACCTCCGGATCCACTACCATCACCTGCAGCACCACCAGGACCTCCCGGACCTCCTGATCCACCCGAATCTCCAACACCTCCAGCGCCACCTACACCTCCAGCTGCTTCTCTACCGCCTGATCCACCAGCCCCTCCAGCACCCCCATTTCCACCCCCATGTCCTGCTCCGCCAATTCCACCGGCACCTCCGGCTACACCATCACCTCCAGAGCCACCCGCACCACCAGCCCCACCATTACCTCCAGATACACCAGCGCCCCCAGGTCCACCAGCACCTCCAGATCTACCTGCACCACCAGCTTCACCATCACCACCATTTACACCGGCTACACCAACACGCCCAGGTACACCATCAAGTATAGCCCCTGCAGCTTTTTCATTTCTGCTCGCCCCTACATTCAATTCAGGAAGAAGGCCATCATCCCCAATGGTTTCTGATTGGGGAAGACAAGACACAAAGGTGGCTAATAGAATTATAAACGCCCCAGCACTCAAAGTCAAGCTCTTCATTTTCCCGAACTAGCAAACAAGTATAGCACCAGCAAAAAAGTCTCCAAACTACTCTGAATCAACTGCAACTGCTTTACTAAATAAGTGTAGAAATTACATTAGCCTTTTATATCAATACTTTTAAAACATTACTGGACAACACATATTATATTTTATCAAAGTTTGTTTTAATTACCAAAGTTGTGCAATAAAATCACTTATTGCAGATCAACAAGTTGTTGAGGTTGTTGTTTTACTGATTATGTTATTCGAGCCTTGATGAGGAATGATTATTATTTACGACCTTCTTTTGCATGATGCACAACTTCGTTTATAACTTTTTCTTTATGAGATTAGAGATTATGTAACCCGTTATTTGTTGACAGTTTCGTTAAAACGTTTGAAGTGATTCCTGTTGAAACGAGTTTACTATCGCTAATGTTTAGTTTTATATCATTGTCCCATCTACCGAAATTCCGGAAAGGTAGTTTTGTCCATTTTAATAATTTGTTTGAAAAGATACCATGCGTGCAAAGGGTTGCTAAAAAGTGTAATACAATTTAAAATATAAAACACGAGCACTGTGCGTGGGAGTAACACGCGAATCTGTATTATAATCGCATGCTAGCACAGCTTGGAATTCATGCATGTTATATTTTGTTCTAGCAATGTGTTGTTGGCTTTATGGAGAAAAAAAACTTGGGTATTTCCTGGTACAGAATTATAGCATACTATTTTTAGTTGATATTTTAGTCTCGGTACTAACAATCCATTCAGTAATCAAGGTAATATTAGTAGCAGACTAGTGCTCTACTCTTGTGTACTCAAATACCTCATCGGTAGGTTAGTTTTGTTATGAAACGTCACGTTATTATGCAACGTTATGAAAACATGCATATATTCATGTCTGTTGTGAAAAATGAAACCAATGAAACTTTAACTGATAACAATGATTTTACTGATTACTGAACATTAAATGTTTTTACACGCCAATTTTTATGAAAATGTTACGAACGTTCTCGTGAAAAAATGTTCTGGCATCATCATTAAATTTTCATTAGATAATTTGTTTAATTAATATTTTATATTGTTCCGTTTTGAGCTTCCCTTTAATTCCGCCTCTTCGAATTCCAGTCAATTGCCTAGGTTCCTTGACCACCAGCCCCTCCATTTCCACCCTTTCCTCCAGCACCGGCAGCTCCCCCAGGTCCTCCATTAGTTCCAGCGCCTTTAGCCCCAGCCTTTCCTCCGGGACCTGCTCCTGCTCCCGCACCTCCAGCTCCACCAGTCCCTCCAGCTGCATTAGAACCTGCCATACCACCAGCCCCGCCATTACCACCAGCTCCAGCACCTTCTCCAGCCCCTCCAGCTCCGCCCACACCTCCAGGCATTCCAGATCCACCTTTTCCTCCCTTTCCTCCTTTGCCGCCAGATCCTCCGGCAATTCCAGCACCACCAGCTCCACCAGCGCCTCCAGCTTCGCCAGGACCTCCATCTTTACCATCGGCCCCATCTGCACCATTCCCTCCATTTACACCAGCTACACCCACAGCTCCAGCTTTACCAGCGGCTCCAGACCCAGCACATGCATAGGTAGCTAATAGGAGTACACACACCCCAGCGATCAAAATGAAGCTCTTCATATTCCCGAAATAAACGAACAAATATTTTCACAAGCAAAAAAGTATATCTCTTCAATGTTCTCACTCAACTGCTTCACTAACTGAGTTTCAAAATTACATTAGCCTTTTATAAGTTTATTTTCAAAAGATCACTGGACAATACAAGAATATTGTACTGATGTAGATTCAAAGTTGTTTAAGTTGTTGTTGTGTTGATTGTTTATGTGAATCGAGCCGGGACGATTGCCTGACTTGTATTGTATGACGCACACACGTTTGTCCAGAATATGTATCGAATTCTGAGATCATGGATTTTGTTGTGTGTTGGCTGTTATAAAAAAAAATTAAGTGCATCCTGTTGAGGCCAGGTTTTGCAAAGGTGCATAAGTTGCAAATGTAATTCAAAAACGTAGCATTCGAATTCTACATGCTATCCATAATAGGTTTGTATTTATAGTACTATTTGATGAATTCAGTGCTATTTTCAGAATCTCATCTGCAGCAAATCCGGAAAGGTAGTTTTGTGCACTTTAATAATTCATTTGAAAGGATAACATGAATGCATACACGCACCTCAACAAAAATTCACTCCCGTGCAAAAAAATATGAGTCAATGTAATCGAAATTGTAATAGCCGAGAAGCACGCGAATCAGTTGAGTATAAAAATTTCCTAGCATTTCGTTTTGTTTTGGTAGCAGAAACCGGCTAATAATAAATGACATGCTAAAAGATGGGAGTAATTCATGCATGACGTGTTTATGCTAAAATTATATCCATATGTTCAACATATGGACACAACGTGCCCAATTGATAGTATTTAAGTTTATAAGTTTATAGGTTTATAATTCCCCCAAATTATCTTCCACAACTTTTATCATGACAGACTTGAAAATTAATTGATTTGCTCCTGGATAATCCGCATTATCTAAATATTTCTTAAGTAAATGTTATACAAGAGGAAATACATGTACTACTTTATTTGCACTGTAAGTGTACTCGTGATCTTTTGCATGAACCGGTGTTCGTTCATAACCTAAAAATGTCTGTATGCGAGCTATATTTTAAGGAGCATCAATCATAGGCATGGTTTATTGTAAAAAAAGTGGAGAAACTATTATGCTTGTAAATAGGGAACCGAAGTTAAGGAAGTATATATTTGTTCGTAATAAATAATATATGTGGGTTTTTATTTAATAATGCATTTCCCAAAATAAGGAAAAAAATTGTTAAATTTATTTCTTTAATGTATAAACTTTGGAAACATTATAAATGTTATTGTGTTTAGTTTAATTCGCACCGCATCCCACATTTTCTCACCTATGACCATTAACCCTAATGGTTGAACTGACCATTTTTCTGTCAACTTTATCCTCACTGTCCCGTATTTCCTTCACCACCAGCCCCTCCAGCTCCACCCATTCGTCCAGTGCCTCCATTTCCACCAAGGCCGCCACCTGTGCCACCCCCTTTAGCTCCAGCAGCTCCACCATCACCTGCAACTACTCCTGCACCCCCAACTCCACCATGTCCTCCAAGTAATCCAGCACCTCCGGCACCGCCAGCCCCACCGGCACCAGCACCACTACCAGCACCTCCAGCCCCACCAGTACCACCGGATCCACCAGCACCTGCAGGACCACCAGGACCTCCCGAACCTCCTGATCCACCCGCATCTCCAACACCTCCAGCGCCACCTACACCTCCAGCTTTTCCTCGACCGCCAGCTCCACCAGCCCCTCCAGCACCACCCGTTCCGCCACCATTTCCAGCACCGCCAGCTCCACCGGCACCTCCAGCTACACCTTGATCTCCAGCTCCACCCGCACCCCCAGCCCCACCATTACCTCCAAATACACCAGCGCCCCCAGGTCCACCAGCCCCTCCAGATCTACCGGCACCCCCAGGTTCACCATCACCACCGTTTACACCAGCTACACCATCACGTCCAGGTACACCAGCCCCGGTAGCGTCTACATTTCTGCTAGCACCTCCACTCAATTCAGCAATGATGCCATCATTCTCTATGGTTTCCGATTGGGGAAGACAAGATCCATAGGTGGCTAAGAGAATTATAAATCCCCCAGCGCTCAAAATCACCCTCTTCATATTCCCAAACTAACACAAAACAGTATGACACTGGCAAAAAAAATCTCCAAACTACTCTCAATCAACTGCTTTACTAAATAAGTTTAAAAATTACATTAGCCTTTTATATCAATATTTTAAAAACATAACTGGACAACATGTTATATTTTATCAAAGTTTGTTTTAATTACCAAAGTTGTGCAATAAAACCATTTATTGCAGATCAACAAGTTGTTCAGGTTGTTGTTTTACTGATTATGTTGTTCGAGCCGTGATGATATGTGCATCATTTACAGCCATGTGGTGTATGATGCACACATTTGTAAACTTTTTATTTAAAAAAGAGAGATCATGTAACTTGACACTTGTTATGTGTTGACTGTTATCAATTTGTTGAAGTGATTTCTGTTGAAACGCGGGTTTACTATCGCTAATGTTTACTTCTATTTCATTCTACTACATCTACTAAAATTCCGGAAAGGTAGTTTTTTGTCCGCTTAAATAATTTCTTTGAAAAGATAGCATGCATGCATTCAAAGTGAACAAAAAAAAAATGTTTAAAAAGTGTAATGCAATTTAAAATATGAAACGAGCACTGTGTGAGTAACATGCTAATCAATTGAATAAAAAATCTCCAGCATTGCGGAACCTCAAACCGGGCTATCATAATGACATACTAGAAAAGAGATGAATTCATGCATGAGTAGATTTTATGCTAGGATTTTGTTTCTGACTGTATGAAAAAAAGAACTGGGTATTTCCAGGTGCAGGAAAATAGCATACTATTTTTAGTTGATACTATAATCTCGGTACTCCACATCCATTCTAGTCACTAGTCAAGGTAATACTGGTAGCGTGTGCAGACGAGTGCTCGAGAGTGTACTCAAATACCTCAACGTTATGAATAAAAAAGGTACAAAGTAATTTTTGTTATGAAAGGTCACGTTATTATGCAACGTTATGATAACATGAATGCATTTATGTCTGCTGCAAAAAAGTAACCCATACAACTTTAACTGATAACAATGATTTTACTGATTACTGAACATTTTAATGTTTTTACACACACATTTCAGTACCAATGTTACGAACAGTCTTGAATTTAAAAAAATATTATCACATCATAACTAATTCTTTTATTTAATAATTTTTTTTTACATTTTATCACTTGTCCTGCTCACTTGTTTAGGTTCCTTGACCACCAGCCCCTCCATTTCCACCCGATCCTCCAGCACCAGCTGCTCCCCCAGCACCTCCATTAGTTCCAGCGCCTTTAGCCCCGGCCTTTCCACTGGGACCTGATCCTGTTGCCGCACCTCCAGCTCCACCAGTTCCTCCAGACGACTTAGAACCTGCACGTCCACCGGCCCCTCCATTACCACCAGCTCCAGCACCTTGCCCAGCCCCTCCAGCTCCACCCACACCTCCAGGCGCTCCAGATCCACCTGCTCCTCCCTTTCCTCCAGCACCGCCAGATCCTCCGGCAATTCCAGCACCACCAACTCCACCAGTACCTCCAGCTACGCCAGCAGCCCCATCATCACCATTACCCCCAGGGGAACCATTCCCTCCATTTACCCCAGCTACACCAGCGGCTCCTGGTTTACCAGCGGCTCCAGACACAATTGATGCATAGGTGACTAGGAGAACACACACCCCAGCGATCAAAATGAACCTCTTCATATTCTCAAAATAAACCAACAAATATTTTCACAAGCAAGAAAAGTATATCTCTTCTGTTCTCACTCAACTGCTTCACTAAATTAGTTTGAAAATGACATTAGCCTTTTATAAGTTTTTTTTTTCAAAAGATTCCTGGAAAAAACAAAAAAAGTTGTACCCATTACACGTGTTTCAAAAATTTGAGATGTTGCGCAATACGATAATCTAATGGCGATGCGACGTTGTTTAAGTTGTTGTTGTGTTGATTGTTGATTGAATGTAAATCGAACCGTGATGACTACATGGCTTGTGTTGTATGACGCACACGTTTATTACGGAGCTGAAAGCAAAGCTCAGTGGAGTATTAACTTCATCATGTTTGTCACTCTGTCTGTCACAACGATAATCTTTCTGTCTGTCATTTCAGACCGATTTCGTTCAAATTTGGCACAGAGGTCACTATGGATTTTTAGCCCCCTAGGTCAAACCTCAGGGTCCTCAAAGGTTACAATAACCGACACATGTCATTTGACATATCATTCGCAAGCGTTGTTCATTGTAAACCACAATGCTCATTAATATCAATTGAGCTCCGTCGTTATGATCGCTATTACAGCGGGTTTATTGATGTGTCCTGACCGTTAACAAAAAAATTACAAGTAATCCCTGTTGAAATGAGGGTTTGCTAGCGCTAAGTTTTAATTTGATTTCATTGTCCCATCTGCCAAAATTCCGGAAAGGTAGTTTTGACCATTTTAATAAATTGTTTGAACAGCTAACATGCATGCATACAAAGTGTACAAAGGGTTGTTAAAAAAGTGTAATGCGATTTAAAATATTGAACACGAGCACTGTGCTGTGAGTAACATGCGAATCAATTAAAAAAAAAACTCCAGTACATTTCTTTTCATTTCGGGACCTTAAACCGGTCTATTATAATGACATGCTAAAAGAGAGTGGAAATTATGAATGGGTATATTTTATTTGAAATGTAGCGTTATTTAGCAGCGTTATGAAAACATTCATGTCATGTAGGTCTGTTGTGAAAAAGAAACCAGTAAAACTTTAAACGATAACAATTATTTTATTGATTACTGATTTTTTCGGGGCAATATGATTTCCCCACTTGTGAGTGTTTAATACTGAAGTCAAGTTCCAGAGCCTTTAGCCCCAGCCACTACACTGGCAACTGCTCCTGAAAGTATTTTCGATGGATCCAAATCGAACAAATTTCTGGCTAAAATTAAACTTAAAAATAAATAACCGACAGTTATATGTGGCTGGTCAGCTTGACCAATTTACATCTCCGTCGTTATGACAGCTATTATAGCGGATTTATTGTTATAGTACCTAGTGTAGTTGATAGGGCAAGTATGCATCTTTTGAGAGAAGCCGGTAAGAAAGTGGTTTTCTAAAAGATATTCATTTTTAACGATTCCGCGGTTTTAGCATGCCATTTCATTGATAAAACTTATCATTAAGCTAATGACGACTTTATGATTATTAACGCTAGACAGAAAAGTGTTCGTCTTTAAAAAAAATCCAGAAAATTTCCAGACGATAGTATTCGAATGGTAAGGTTGACATCAGATAACTGGGAAATTGAAATTTACTCTAAAAATGAAAACCAGCCTCTGGTAGAGTGGCACCTTTCCGAAAATACTTTTCGTTATTTCGTTCTGAAACGTAATTAAAAATAATATAGTGTTTGAGTTGTACTTGGTAATTATATTTGGCACTTGCATTGGATTTTAAGGCTAACTAAGCTTATCATATTTTTAAATGCCATGCTTAGAATTTTCTCCAATTCAATGACCCTTTAAAACGCTTTGATCAGTTTATTTAATGCTAAGATGAATTTAATAAAGGGTATTTCAGCTGGAAACCAAATTAAGTTGCGCTAATTTTTTTGACATGTATATAGAGCTTTACTACTTTCTTGTCGTATGGATCGTTATAAATAGAACCAATTTTTATTTTGATCTGCAATAAAAACCTAATGAACGAATGAAAACTATAATAAAATAGGGGCAATTTTTCAAGACGAACTTTAGATATGAATGAAAGCTCAGTAGCTCGAAAAAATATTCACGACTTTGACTGTTGAAACATGGATCCATAGATAACTTTGTAATAAAACCACTAAAGAAACGTTGCTACAAGATCATTAAATTTATTTCTTCAAAGCCTCAAATTTGGAAACGTATTGTAATGGTAATGTGCGTATAGTTTAACCTACTGCTTCCCCCATTATCTCACCTAGAACCATTCACCCTGATGGATGAACTGACCTCTTTTTGTCCACTTTATCCTCACTATCCTACGCTTCCTCCACCACCAGCACCTCCAGCACCACCATGTCGTCCAGTCCCTCCATTTCCACCAAGGCCTCCATTTAGGCCAGACCCTCTCGCTCCATTAGCTCCACCACCACCTGCATATGCTCCTGCACCTCCAACTCCACCAGGTCCTCCAATTCGTCCAGTGCCTCCGGCTCCACCAGCCCCACCGGCACCATAACTACTACCAGCACCTCCAGCCCCACCAGTACCTCCGGATCTACTACCGTCACCTGCAGCACCACCAGGACCTCCCGGACCTCCTGATCCACCCGAATCTCCAACACCTCCAGCGCCACCTACACCTCCAGCTGCATCTCTACCGCCTGATCCACCAGCCCCTCCAGCACCCCCGTTTCCGCCCCCATGACCTGCTCCGCCAAGTCCACCCGCACCTCCAGCTACACCAGCACCTCCAGATCCACCCGCACCCCCAGCTCCACCATTTCCTCCAGATACACCAGCGCCCCCGGGTCCACCAGCCCCTCCAGATCTACCGGCACCCCCAGCTTCACCATCACCACCATTAACAGTGGCTACACCAACACGCCCAGGTACACCATCAAGTAGAGCCCCTGCAGCGTCTTCAGTTTTGCTCGAACCTACATTCAATTCAGGAAAAATGCCATCATCCCCAATGGTTTCTGATTGGGGAAGACAAGATCCGTGGGTGGCTAATAGAATTACAAATGCCCCACCGCTCAAAATCAAGCTCTTCATTTTCTCAAACTAACAAAACACTATGACACTAGGAAAAAAAGTCTTCAAACTATTCTCAATGAACTGCAACTGGAACTAAATAATTTTAAAATTAAATTAACCTTTTATATCAATATTTCAAAAAACTTTACTGGACACCTTTATATTTTATCAATCAAGTTTGTTTTAATTACCAAAGTTGCGCAATAAAATCATTTATTGCAGATCAACAAGTTGTTGTTTTACTGATAAAGTAATTCGAGCCGTGATGATGTATAATCATCATTTACGGTCTTATATGGTGCACACATTTAGTTTATAACATTTTATTTAAAAAAGAGAGATTATGTAACTTGTTATGTGTTGACTATTATTTAAAAAAAATTACAAGTGATTCCTGTTGAAACGCGAGTTTACTATCTCTAATATTTAGTTCTATTTCATTGTCCCATCTCATCAGTCAATATTCCGGAAAGGTAGTTTTTGTGAATTATAATACTTTATTTGAAAAGTTAACATGCATCAAATACATTCAAAGTGGATAAAGGGTTGTTCACTACCTCAAGCCAGTCTATTATAATGACATGCTAGAAGCGAGAGCGAATTCATGCATGGGTATAGTTCATGCTAGCATTTTGTTGTCGGCTTTACGCGAAAAGCCTATGTATTTCCAGGTGTAGAAAAATAGCATACTATTTTTAGTTAATATTATGATCTCGGTTCTCCACATCCATTTCATTCACTAGTCAAGGTAATACTGGTAGCGTGTGCAGACGAGTGCTCCAGTGTGTACTCAAATACCTCATCGATATGAGTAAAAAGTTTTTTTTTCTTATGCAAGGTGACGTTATTATGCAACGGTATGATAACAAGTATGGATTTATCGCTGTTGTGAAAATAGAAACAAATGATAATTTAACTGATTACTGAAAACTAAATGTTTTTACACACCCATTTTAATAACAATGTTACGAACGGTCTTGAATTTAAAAAAATATTATCACATCATCATTAGATTTTTGTTAGATAATGTGTTTAAGTAATATTTTATAATGTTCCTTCACCACCAATCCCTCCATGTCCACCCGTTCCTCCAGCACCAGCTGCTCCCCCAAGTCCTCCTAAAAGTCCAGCGCCATTAGCCCCAATCATTCCACCGGGACCGGATCCTGTTCCCACACCTCCAGCCCCACCAGTTCCTCCAGCTGCTTTAGAACCTGAGCGTCCACCAGCCCCTCCATTACCACCACGTCCAGCACCTTGGCCAGCCCCTCCGGCTCCACCCACACCACCAGACGCTCCAGCCCCACCTACTCCACCCTCCCCTCCAGCACCACCATTTCCTCCGGCAACTCCGGCACCGCCAACTCCACCAGCACCTCCAATTTCGCCAGAAGCCCCATCATCACCCTTACCACCAGGTGAACCATTCCCTCCATTTACACCAGCTTGACCGGCGGCTCCAGCTTTACCAGCAGCTCCAGACACAGTAGATGCATAGGTGACTAGGAGTACACACACCCCAGCGATCAAAATGTTGCTCTTCATATCCCCAAAATAAACCAAAAAATATTTTCACAAGCAAAAAAGTATATCTCTTCTGTTCTCACTCAACTGTTTCACTAAATAAGTTTGAAAATTAAATTAGCCTTTTATAAGTTTATTTTCAAAAGATTCCTGGAAAATGAAAAAAAGATGTAGCCATTACACGTGTTTAAAAAATATAAGATGTTGTGCAATTCAATAATCTAATGGAGATGCGACGTTGTTTTTGTTGTTGTTGTGTTGATTGTTTATGTAAATAGAACCGTGGTGACTGCATGGCTTGTGTTGTATGACGTACACGTTTATTACGGAGCTGAAAGCAAAGCTCAGCGGAGTATTGACTTTAACATGTATGTCCGTCTGTCTGTCACCACGATAATTCAAAACGCATCGAGCGATTTCGCTCAAATTTGGCATGCAGGTCACTATTGATTTTTAACCCCCTAGATCCTACTCAATGGTCAAAGGTGAAAATTAAAAGTTTTCAACTAAGCCATAGTTCACATTTTAAAAGCGTACTCAAAAGCTCTCGTTAAAAATCCCACGAATCAGGAGTCACTTTGGGTCACGATGAACTAGATGGGTCAGAATTCGATATCAAAGGTTACAATATCCGACACATGTCATGTGACATCTCATTCGAGAGCGTTTTTCATTGTCAACAAAAATGTTCATTAATATCAAGTGCGTTGCATTAATTCAGCTCCGTCGTTATGATCGCTATTTCAGTGGGTTTATTGATAACTTGTATCGAATTCTGAGATCGTGTTAGCTTGTTATGTTCTGACCGTTATTTAAAAAAATATGACAAGGGATTCCTGTTGAAACGAGGGTTTACTATAGCTAAGATTAAAGTCCATTCCATTGTCCCATCTGCCAAAATTCTGGATAGGTGGTTTTGTGTGACAATTTTAAAAAATTGTTTGAACAAATAACATGCATGCATACAAAGTTGACAATATGTTGTTACTGAAGTGTAATGCGATTTAAAATATTGAACACGTGAATGGAACATGCGAATCAATTGAATAAAAAAATCTCCAGCACATTTCTTTTCATTTCGGCACCTCAAACCGGTCTATTATAATGGCATGTTAGAACAGAGTGGAATTCATGAATGGGTATATTTTATTTGAAATGTAACGTTATTTGTTATGAAAATAAAACTTTAAACGATAACAATTATTTTATCGATTACCAAACTCTTTGGGGTAATATGATTTCACCGCTTGTGAGTCTTTATTACGTAGCTGAAAGCGAAGCGTCAGCAAGTATTGACTTTAGCGTGTTTGTCCGTCTGTCCGTCCGTCTGTCCG
>JAQFZH010003225.1:0-14310 GCA_034695485.1 Entomobrya nivalis | reverse complement strand
CCAATGCAACTCCTTTTGTTGTACCATTTCCTCTAATAAAACACTAAAGTACTTTAAAATACAAAAACAGAACAAGGTCCTTCCTTGATTTTATTACCATTTTTCCAAATGAGTAAACAAAAGATTGCGCTGCATTGCATTATCATGTGCATTTCCATCTAAAATTGGCAGAATGGACAAGTACCATTTTTTTTGCAAAAAATTAAGCAAGTGGATCGTCATCCTCATTATGAAATTTTATTGTTGGTTTTGCCAAGGAAATCTTCTCAAAACGTTGAACATGTGAAAACAATAAAGTAAAATTCTTACACGAAAAAACTTTGGGACCAGTTCCAGTTTCTCTTATTCTCCACACTTGTGCATTACCCATCACTTAATTTTCTGCACGGTTATGCACAGAGATTATCTTTACCTTTCGATGACATTCGTAAAAAAATAAATGACTACATCAAAATATCCTTCACTATTTACAATGCACTACATGCTGCTATCGTCAGTCTACAAAAAAACTAACTTGCATGTGAAAATGTGCAACTGCACATCTTTTCCATCATCTCATCTCACATCATCATCATCATCACTCAGCAAATATCAGCCTTAATGCTCTGAACACATGTATTTAGCTTCAAAAATAAAACCCCATCATTGTCGTGTTTTCTTTATGAAGCATCCAACATTTTTTTGGGTATAAAAGTACCTTGTACTTTGCTTTTGTTTGCATTTCACATGCAATGCATTTTGTATTTCATTATCATTACCAACATCAGCGTCATCCTCAGTTATCCTTTAGTTCTCATTACTCTCTGGACTTTTTTTTTCGCTTGTTCCTCAAAATGTAGCATCCCTCATAAAAATTTGAACATCTTTTGCTGTAACTGCTGCCAATAGACAATGCTCTTTTTTAGTTTTCCTGCTGCACTGCATTTTTGCATTTTCTCTTGTTTTCAAGGAAACCCATTATCCTTATTTTCATTATGGCAGAAAATGCTTCATGTGCATAATAACATCCCCCACCATCATCCTTTCATGTTCTGCCGTAATCTGACATACCATCACTAGCATAATAATGATTCATGATTATCTTATGTGGATGATGATGATCATGCAATGCAACTCTCAAAACTATATGCCAACTTGATGATGATGCTTGCTGGTGGTGGTGGTGCACTTGTAGTGGAAACAATTTTTTTGTTTAAATTGAAACTGCAACTCTTTTCTTGGGACCAACATAACTATTATCAGTCATCACTCGACATGTTATGCTTTTATTGTCTTTTATGCAGCATTGGAAGAAGGTCCATTAATAGTAGCAGTAGTAGTAATTTTTATTTTGAAAAACTTGTTCGTTAGTTTAGTTTACCTTCAAATAACCTCTATTCCGTTGTTCCTTTGTGTTTCAATGCAAGCTTGGTTGGGTAGTACGTGGTAGTATGCAGTAGTAGTAGCTCTAGTTTTTTCCCCGAATCAATTTGCGATGCGTTACATAAATATCTGATACAGTGTACTTACGATTAGTACAGTAAAAATTGCAACACGTGCATGCATAACTTTGTCAGTTTTATAAAATCTCTACAAAAATGCATCGAACAAGAACCATAAATTTGTGTTTTTGCAAAGATAACGCCAGGCAGGCTTGAGCTATATTTATGAGTATGTGATGAATGCACATTTTCAACAACATGATAAATATACATTTGTTCCAGTTCTTGGATGTACACTTCCAGTTCCAAATCAACTTGACAGTTTCAGGTTTCAAGATACAATGTAGCCGTAGTAAAATTGCAATCGAGCAATGAGTTACGCAAGTACATAATAAATATTAAAGACGTTTTATCTGGCGTTGTTGTTATTGTCATTGAAATGTATACTACTTCACAAGAACTACATGTTACAGCATAAAGTAGAGAAACAGTTGACAGTCTGTTCCTTGCATTTGTGCTGACAGTTTGAGATTAAACAGCGCATCTTGTATGATTTCATGTCCATCCTATCTTAAAAGGAGTGATTTTTTGGTATCAAACAAACTAAAATTACTATTACATGTTTCCAATCCTAAAATTTCTTTTAACAAGAGCATTTTAAATATTGCACGTTTCTTTACTACATCGTTAATATGCCAAGTTTTATTAGCCTTTGCACTTGTTAAGAAGCGTGCAGGTTGTTAAAATGAAAGGATGAAAAGAGCGTCTCTGGATGGTGATTTAAAATACACACGTTCATACGTGAATAGTAAAAAATAACGAATTATGCACAGGAGCGAGCAACTTTACCTACTCCAGTGAATGCTCAATGTTTTGTACACAGTATCTCACTATCTGCAATTTGCACTCTTAAAAGCACTTGGTATAATTGGCCTGTCACACAAATCAAATACTATAAAAATTTATAACGGTGGTGGTAGCAAAGTAACAACATAATCAATTTTAGTGCAAATATTTTGTTCCGAATATACCATGAAGTATTGTGCATTTTTTACCTCGGTAAAAATACTTGTTCAATAAATAAAGCATCACTTTTAGGTCGGCAGTCGGCATTTTTAAACCTTTAATCCTCTATAATATCTATATAATATTATGTATGTATCTAGTATACCTAATTTTGTGGTGTGCTTTATGAAGATTGCTAAAAAAAAGTCATGCATGCTATGCATCCAACTGTTTGCCGATTTTCTCTTCTCCGAAATGCATTTGTGCTGATAAAAAGTTTTTAACCAATTCTACATGCACATTTTAACAACCATGCAATATGGATGGACAGGGAGACGAACAATAAAATGCTTGCATCTTCTTGGCAACAAAATGAAAAAAAAAACTATTATTCAATATTCTTTGCATCTTTTCACTCTCAATTTGGCAATTATTTATCCCAACGCTTCTCTTCCACCTCTACCAACATAACATATTAAAATAGCAGAGGTTTTTTATGGAGATATGGATACATGAATACAAAAGCGAACAAACTGAAAACCTGCCATGCCCCATTTAAACAATACTGCATTATGATTAAAGTTTTAACTTAGTTCTAAAGCCATAAATGCAAAAAAAGCATAGTAAATGATAATTCAGTGAAAGGGGGGCCGAAGCCGGTTTTGCGTACTGTGTGAGAAGCCAACCAAAAGGTAAAGCAAAGCAAAATGAGACAGCCAAAGAGAGAGAGAGAGAGAAACTGACAGATGCTATTTTTTTCTATCCATCCACTCACTCTCCTCTGCTGCTTGATAAAAGTTTTTTGGGAGTAGGACACGTTTTGGCTTAACATATACCAACCGATATGCGATGGATATAATATGCAAGCACATAAAAATACACAATATTTTTACTGGGATGAAGGAACTGATTCTCTACTTCCCTTCATCTCTCAACCAAAAGAAGTGTGGATGGCTCCATGATCTGTGTTCTATTCTAATATGCCGTGAATGTACTGTGTTTCATGCACGCCAACAATCCTCTATGCAATACTTTGTATAAAAGCAATTGCTACTCTTTCAAGTTGAATATATGACGATGATTGTTGTCCCATTTGTATGTGTAAACATACATACATATATACATGGCTTGTTTTTTTTCTGGGCTTCATCTTCCTCTCCTCACAAACTTGCAAGCTTTACAACGACACAGCTTCTCCTCTTCAGCTTATCCACAAAAACTAATGCTCATTTTAACCTATCCATTTTTCCTTTTCCACACGAAATGATGATGCTACGTTTTGTTGCATTGACTGAGTGAGAAGAGTTTTGAACTTGTATATTAACAATACATGTATACTTTGAATATATATTACTTTAATGTTTGAATCGAGATATATATAACGTACGTAGGTATTACGATAGCAACACCACCACCGCACTACCACCACCATCGTCATTATCGTTACAATCACCACCACCGTCAAGAATATTAAGGTTTATGAAAGAATATATATGTGTGCATGAGAATAATATAATATGAAATGAACGTTTCGATGATGAGACGCCCCAACAAGCCAACTTTCAACTTAACATTTTGTGGGTATTGTGATAATATTGCTCTCTTTTGCTGGTGAGTTTTTACGTGCTCTCGGCTCTCACTCGCTAACTTACACAGGCATAATATATACAACAGGGCCGCAATAATAACAGTACGTTGAACAGAGTTCAGTTGGTTTGTAGAGTTTGATGAAAATAGTTGCTCCTCGACGGACAGAGAGGCGGACACACGTAGTAAGGAATAATACGCGATAGCAAAGTTTTTGTGTGGTTTTGGTTTTGTGTGTCCGAAAAGGATTCAAAGAGAGAGAGAGAAACAACAGAGCATCAGTTTACATCGTCATCATCATAATCATCAACAATAATTAATAATTATCTGAAAGGACTCGTCGCATGTTATACACATTGTATTTTGAAATAATTAGTCTTCTCAATATATCTAACTTGTGTGACAAGTAATTTCCTACGCAGTGTCGATTGAGTATTTTTGTATTTATTGCAAATGTGACATGAACGGTTTTAGCGAAAAGATTGTCAACTCTTCCGAGAAACGTTGCGCTTTTTGATCAGTCGCGCTGTAACACAGTGGAGCAAGTGGTGGCGGTGTGCATCGTTTTAAATTACATTTGTCTTCCAAGTTAAATCAGAAGCAGATTACATCAATAATAGTGAATAGTATCTCATTTCATAATGATCTTCTTTTTTTGCAAATTACAATATAAGTAGCTTAAGTGTGTAATATTTTATCTCATGAAATAAATTTTTAAAACATTGTGCAAGCTTTATTCTTTGACAACACGGCAAGGCACGTGGAGAAGAAGACAAGACGGAAAGACCTATTATATAGTAGTAGAAACACAAGTAGTGGAGAGTGGAGATATGAAAATGTATTGTGCATCTTTATACATTGCTCTCCTTGAGTGACTCACTATACTTTGGGAGATAGAGAGTAAAAGTCCCCTGCGCAGGCTCGTGTGGTCTGGTCTTCTTGCTTTGTGGAAATATTTTTTAAATAAGGGATACAGCCTTTTAAACCATGTGTACAATTCTGAATTGAAGAATTTTAATAATAGTGTTAATATAAGTATACCAAATATTATTTTTGGTAAGAGAGTGAGTAGTTTATGATGAGTGCAAGGGTAATCACTCCGCCGACTATGGATCGTAATAGGGACATCGGGTCACAAAATTTGCCCGATGCCGCAACAGGTCAACCATCTGTGGGTAAACTTCCAGAAGCAGGAGAAGGAGGGGCAGCTGGGCTGCCAGAAAGTGCGGGTGTACCCATTAGCACCCACCATTTGATTCCTTCCCCAGCTGTTTCCCCCGATAGTTCAATGATGGGACCTACTACTGAACTTGTTTTGTCGACGCATATTAGAAGTGTGTCGAGGTGTTTATTTGGATCTCCAGACCCAACTAGCAGGGCATTTGCTCAGGAACGTGTGAGGGAGATTAGGCAAAACGATAAGACAAAGTATAACTTTGACTTTGATGCAGAGATTCCTTTGGATGGAAGGTACGTTAACAAAGCTTTAGTAGAATTATTGAACTGTATCCTATTTAAAAAAATAAGAAGTAATAGTAATAAGCATGTAGACACACACTGTTTTGATGCTGGCAAGTAATATAATTTTTCCAATTCCAAGAAGTCATACAACGTACAAATGACACAATGCAATGCTGGAAAAAAAGGTTGACATTTGTAGTATTGTGGGGATACGTTGGTCCATTCACTATTTCAATTCCAATCAACTCGCTTTCATTGAACATCATTATTTTCTGATTTTGTGGTCGCATTTTTCGTTTTGTAAAATGTGTGGTTCTGAAATAACCAATTTTTTTTTACACTTTCCCCTTTTTGAATTAACTATGTATGTAATAGCTATTCCTTTTAAATATGCATGTGGCCAGTCAACTGGTTCAATTCGTACTGGTTAAACTTTGACTTTTTTCTTAAACTGCAAGTATGCTAACTGGTAATGAATCTTATTAGTAGCTTAGAATTTTGTGACTTGCCGTCACTGGCCGGCAGGCCAACAAGTTTTTTTGCAATGCTTTAAAACAATAGAAGTAGTAACTATAAAATCGAAAACAATTAATATTATTCAATCCTTTTTATGGACTTCGTGACTTTATAACAACCCTGCCATTCTTTCATTCGGTTCAGCTAGATGTGTAGATGATATACGATGTGTGTGGTGTTGTTGTTTTTTTCTTGGTGTGGGAAAGAAACTTTTATGTAACACCTGAAAAAAAAACTCACCAAATCATCCTATCACTGCATTTGAATACCAATCAACTTTTCATTTCACTTAACTCAATCATGCAAAATATATTCATAAATATTTTTAGCATTCTCGTCTATTCATTCCGCTGCCAACTCCCTACCGGCAAAATAATAAACACTTTATAAAAAATATTTGTATAGCTGCAGGTCTGTCTGGCGAAAATTATCTCACGAGATGTGATGCTTGTTGCTATCTTACATCTTACGAGAACATTTGTAAGTGTTTATGTACCTAAATACTGCGTACGTAGGTACCTGTCCTGTCTTAGGTTTTTTTTCTCTTTCTTTGCTAAACTACTTTTTACTAATCGTCATCACATCACCAGTCATCATCATCAACCGCTTTTGTTCAGCTTCTTGATAACCTTTTGTGCGTAATGCCCCCCTGATGAATTGAAAGAAGCAGAAAAAGACACCTGAAGATCCATAATATAATCCAATCCACAATAATCGTAGCAGTAATACATTGTTTCATTTCGACAAACAACAAAACCTGATTTTTCTCAGAGATCATCATCCAATCATCATGAACTCAGGGTGATCTTACCCGTTTCATTCCTTTCTTCTTTCACTGACTCCCAAATACCCATACTTACTTAATTTATATTTTTGCTATAAATCAAAGTATCATCGCAGTCCCACCAACATTACCTTTTGATTCATATAAATCCTATCGCTGCATGATCTCGTTGGAGATTTTAGAATATTTTATTTAAATATAAAAAGGCAGTGGTGTCATTATCACGGACGTAAAAGTAGACTCGTCTTTTGTTTATCGTCCCATTCAAATACAAAGAGATACATTCCATTTTGCCATTTAGAAATTCGATATTCTTTTCTTAATTGGAACATTATTCATTTCAGTGAGTATAGCTATAGTACGACAGATCTTCTTTACTTTTCCTTTCATACAAATGTTCGGAATAATTTGAAATTTGGAAAGTAGTTTGGTAGGTATGAGGTACATTTGCCTAGATCTGCGTGTAATAATGGGCCATTAGCCTCTCTTAATCCATAATAATGTCGTCTTGGAGGTTGTTGTTACAGCTGCAGAGATTCAAATGCGGGACCATCACTACAATTAATGGACTATTACGATTTTCCTTAAATGATTGTGATCATCATGATGATGAGCTTTCAGAAACATTCCTTCAAAAGTACAGAATACATGTAGGTATACCAATTGCAAAAAAAACAACAACTACAATAACAACCTGGTTGATAAGATAATCGTGTTGTTGTTAAAACTTGGGAAGCAAACGGAATAAGGAAGACATTTTTCATTCTGGCAACGAAATCACAATTAAATCCTCTTTTTTAAACACGATCAGTCAGAGCAAATCTTCCCAAACTTTTGATTTTGTATGATAATAGATTCCTAAGTGGAATCATAATGGATTGGTTTTACGTCCTCAATCGATCTTGGTGGCACTTGTATTTTTTCTATTCTCTTCACAATCAAACTGATATTCCTTGCACGTCCCGATTCTTCTATTCTGATTCCTTCACATAATCTCCAATCTACAAGTATAATTTTTTAATGGAATTGGTGAAAATGGTAGGTACCAACATACGCACAGGTGTCCATGGTATTATTATGCTGCTGAAAGAAAATGGAATGTCTTCAATTTACGCACGTAGTTTAATTGCAGAGTTGCTTACACGCATAATCAACTGATCTCTGGGCAGCTGAAAAAATCTATATTTTATCATGGAATTCACGATCATAGTTGTTGTTGTTCTACTAGTTGACATATAATAAAAAGGGTTGATTTCAAAAGATGTGTAGGAATTTTGTGTAATTTTTGCATAAAATTCCAATCAATCTTTCTAGCTAGTGGTGGCAATCACTTTGATGAAGATGATGGTAAATACCTGTCATGTCATTCACCAAATAATTTAAACATCTTGTCCTGCTTCCAGCACTAACAAATACCGGTGTGTATGTTGTTGGCCTGCTTGGTGGTGGTGTTAATGATGGCGATGATGATAGCGAAAATAATCACTTTAAAGAAACAAAGTGGTATGCCTGTATTACCAAAACCGCAAAAATAGATTTTTTTGCACTGCACACCACATTCCTCATATCTATCAGAGAGAGAAGGTAGACACACACACGCAGTATTCATACATAAAATCCCAAGAAAATGTACATTTTTAGTTTCACCTCAAAATCTTTTTTTTTGTGAGGAGAAGACCAAATTCGCAGGTGATTTACAACGAGTTACCTAGTCACTTTCATTTTACATGGGTACATTCATCCTTTTTTAATCTCTACACATTATCATCCCTGTGTATTATCGTCATAAAAAGGTGATTTCCAACTCTCATCTAAAAACCATATGATAATAATAATAAGTATGGTATCAAAGTATAAAAGTATACAATACAATGTACGGAATCACAAGCTTTTTTCTTCATTTTTTGAATAGTGAACAAAGCAGAGTACATCGAATAAATGGAGGTAGTTCCATCATCATCACCACGAAAACCACTACAATCTTTTTCAGCTACACATACAGACTCCCTATTCCATTTTCCCAAGCTTTGAGAAACCCGGTTACGATGATGAGAATGATCATGATGATGACTTTGCCGATTCTAATAAACTAACAATGTATTACTTCATCATCATCACCAGTATCATGCCCACAATTGCACCGGACTGGACGTATGCTATGCTCACCTTTGAATATATATGTAATACATTGTTTGTGCATAAAGTTTATATGCAGCGTCTTTTTTTTGCTGATCATCATTCCTTTACTCTTGTCCAAAGATTACTTGGGCGATGGGATGATGATGATGATGCCATTGTCATGCAGAATGCCCAAGATGATGATCAAGTTGAAATATATTCACCATTCAGCACACTATATCGTGCAGCTTGTTCGTGTAGAAAAAAAGTTTGCAAGTCAATCCATGTAATAATATTATTACGTTACGTGACTATGTTACGTTTACGAGTTTTATACCTAATATTTATATAATATATATTTCACTTGCTAGTTAGCAAAAAAATATGTATCTCAGATTCTCCTTCAAAAAACCTCCTCCTCCTATTCTTTCGTTTTGAGTTTGATGTACTCTCTAAAAAAAATAGGCGTGTTATGTTATGTGTTTCGCTTCTGCGGCTGCTCCTGTTTCTACTGGTGGTGCTTTTGTGTGTTTCATGCAATTTTAAATTGTCTGTATACTGTCGTATTTGCTGATTTTGTAAGAGATGAAAAAAATGCTTCCCATTTGTCATCATCATCTATCGTTTGAGTTGATCATGAACAGAGTTTTAATGTGAATCTTGACTCTAGTGCTACTTTTAATTCCCCTACTTGTATTAATATTGGCAACAGAGAGTAAAGTGAGGAGAGCATTGTCAGCATTTTTTGTTGGGAGTGTTCACCTTAACTTCGACAGGTCGAGAGGACTAGTCTTGAAGAAATGATGAATAAAAAACGTTGTTTAGTTTTAATGGATTTTCTTCGATTCCAACTTACTCCATACATTCTGGCCATGCATAAATAAATATGAACAGTTTTTTTGTATGTTTTTACGTGGATAAGTATGTACCTAATACCTTTATATGCATAATATGCTACAACAATGTTAGATAAAAAAAATACTGAGCAAAAAATGTATAAAAAATCGGCAAGTATTGCAAGCGGGTTGAAACTTGTTTGTGCAGATAATCTTTGTACTTTTTTACCAAACAGGCCAGGGGTTTGGTTTAGTTTCCCCTTTTTTCTCTGCTTCTCTCTCCCTGTCATCCGACTTTGTTACAAAACTTTAGATGTTTTTACCCTTTTTGATTTTATTTTCTATCGATAGGGTTGCCGATGGTGGTTAGCAAAAAAGGTAAAAAGAGTTGCTTGAAAGACCTGTACCAACCAGCTATACTTTTTTTTTAGCTTAAGAGCCAGTTTTAGTTCAATGTAGAGAACACGAAGAATGACAATAGTTCTTTACTTCCAGTCTTGAGTAACTACGGGCCATCATGTTGCTTTTATGCTTTTGTTTTGCTTGTTGAAAAACCGCATCATGACTTTTTGGATATTAAAATCCAAACAAGTTGACGTCGGTCAAGAGGAAATGATCTTTTCAGCATTCATGCAATCTGATCAGAAAAATATTGCAGATATGATATGATTTTAGTGGAGAGAAGATAAAACGAAATAGCAAATGTTATTTTAAAGCTCGTTATGTAATGACATGTGTATACAGTGTGATATATCAAGACAAATCTGCACATAAAAAATACAACGCTTTTCATAATTCTTTTGTATCTTGATGTTCTTTGCAGATTCAAATGGGAACCAGTAAGGGTTGCTCCACCTACCACCACATCAAGTAATACCGGAAGTGGTGGCTATGCACCCAAGGCGTATGCCTTGTCCCGTTTGCCTTATCTCAGTGGAACTATGGTAGATCGAGGAATGATATCTCCACCACCTCGTACCATCAACAACAATCTTCCTCCTGCAAGACAACTGTATTTCCAACCAGATATACAGGAAAGGGAACCACTGTTTATCGCCAGACCCGCAGTGTCACCTTCTTCTACATATACTACAACCTCTGCTCGTCCTGTTGCTAGTGTAATCAAGCCCACAGTCACATCAATAAATCAGTCATCCTCATCTGAACGTGTTCCACCAGTGGACCCATCAAAGTTTCTACCTTCCCCTGAGGCTTCCTCCTGTTCATCAGAGGACTTTGTAAATGATGTAGAAATGGACCTTGAGGACGTGGAAGATGAAGAAGTCGCCACAAGTGTAGAATCGTCCTCTACGGAGGACGATCTTAAACAAGTGCTTCATGACCATCATCAGTCCGTGCAGTCCATTAGTTCGCCATCCTCGTCCCCCTCCGCAGCCAACGTCGCAAGAGTTATTCAGCATAATATCTCTACAGGTTCCGGTTATAGTAGTAGGCAGTGCAGCATCAGTAGCTGTAGTACAAGCAGCACTTCATCCAGTAGAAGAACCAAGTCAGTCTCCTCATCCTCCTCGTCTCCATCGGCCTCACCGTCATCGCCAACCAGTTCGCAACCTCCTATCACAAGTAAGTTCACATCACATTAACTCTTCTCTCTCTTGCTTTGCTCTTACCTGATTTACCCTTCTATTTTCGTTATCGTGAACGTTTTCTCTAAAAAATGTATATAATCATGACTCACCATAATGACGACTCGTGTAGAGTTTCGTAGCAGGGTTCCCTTCTTCCTTTCCATTTTATTTATTTCCCATACTAAGCATTTACATTCTCATATAAAACTTACTAGACAAAACAAAAAGGGTTAACAAAGCTAAAAACCTTGTCGAACAGTAATTGCTCCTGCTGAAAAAATAGTATACCTCTGTTTCCACACATAAACACAACGGCAAAGATGATGACCCTCTTTCCAGCACCGGACACTTGAGCAGTTCATTGTTTTAAATTTTCTTTTTATATTAGATTAGTCTGATTCCCATGGAGTTGATGATATTACGAGTGCCCTTCTCACCATCACCACAAGTACTTGACCAGTAGTAAAGGTGGAGAAGTTACTTGCTTGCACTTTGATTACATAATAAACAGTATTATATACACCCTCATGGAGAAAACTAACAGTTTTTTCACTGCGTGACTTTTATTAGAATGATTATTACAATGAACGTATACACATATAAATACAAGTTTATTTCTGGCTGTCTGGTAGTCGTAACACAGCTCTCATAACGACGATCATAATGAAAATGATGATGAGTATTTTTTAAACAAAAAAGGTTTTAAGGTTCTGGGAAAGGTTAAACCCTTTTTCCATGGGAAAATCAGTTTTCAAGCAGACTAGTGGTTTGGTGGAGGTATATGAAAATCAATTTGAAACACTGGAGTAGTACTTGAGAGAGAGAGAAGTGCTCATTTTGTGGTTTTACCTATCAAGCTAAATTATAAATAACGGCTGGAGAAAAACGGGCAGTTTAGTGTACAAATCGTTTACGAGAGAGGCATCGCCTTAAAAAATTATAATACATTGGCCATGCTTCCCTAGTAACAGTGCTGGCGACAAAAATAGATTGATGAGATGGGAAGATGGTGGATAAAAATCGTGTGGTTGGCAATTCCCTATAAAAAAGAAGATAAGAAAGGGCTCGTGTCTTTTGTTGCTGAAAGCATTGTTGTTCTCTCTTTGTTTACTATACCATCGTGCTAGAAGCTTATGTTAAATAATCTTTTAAAGAGAATTGATAAGCATGAAATGATTGAGTACTTTTGACTGTGCTTTTTTTAGTAAAGTGTCCAAGGTCAACGAGGAAACTATTCATAAATCGATTTTCTTATATATTAAGCATTGATGGCAAAGAAAGTTTTCCATTTCTCTAAAAATATTAGGTCTCTACAGGTCACTCACTACTTTTCTAAATATGAGATATATTTAACTGGCTTAAGCCTCATAAATTCTTGCATTATCATCACTACTAATGATTAGTGTGAGCAGAGCTTCATGTGCATCGACTTTATGGTCGCCCATCGCCCAATTGTCACATAAGCGAAAAGAGACATGATATACCATGAATAGTGTAACGACTGAAGTATGATGACTATGACTACTTGACTTGTGAGTATGCACTGCATACCTCTGCTATCTTTTAAAAAACGTCTGGACTGGTAGGTAGAGTTTTGAGTAGAATCACGATGATGGTGATAATGCAGCAAAGGAAAAGTATAAAGGAGGATAAAATATTACACAAATATTTTTGCCCTTTTCGCCCATTTAATAACATTGTGTAGCATTTTTATGATTACTCTTGTCTGTCCAGACAGCCAGACAGACAGAGTGCATAACATTGCAGTTTTATCTGAAGAACCGTAAATACTTGAGATTGAGATTATCATAAATACTCATTGCACTGCGAGTCTGCGACTCAACTGCATACAACACATAGACCAAGCCCATTTCAGTGCACTCGACGGACGGACGACGGTATTACACACTATCCATTATGTGTGTTTTTTTGTATAAATTGTCACTTTTTTGTGCGATACGACTTAAGTGCAATACCTGGTTAAATGTGTAATGTTATGTAGATTACTCCTACGACACATCAGCCTGGCCTACCCTTCCCTTTTTGGTGTCGCTTTAGTCTTTGATTTCCATGTTTTTGTCTTCCATTTTTATCTCCTTCTTAAAACCAATCGTCGCATGGCAAGTTTTTTGGTCAAAGGATCCGAAAGAGGAGCAATGTAGACGGTCGCATCATCATCGACACCGTCAAACACATGTTCTCTTCTCCCTTCATTCTTAGGTCAGCCCAAGAAAAAAAAATCATTTTCAATATTCTTAAAGCCTCTTGTCTTAAAATGTAATGTGAGTATTTAGACTTGCTTGCATATCATTATCTTCTCTGTATGTAATAGTTGAAAAGTGCCGTGCCGAAGCTAATGACAAATGTTATAATACTTTTAATGGTAAACTCGAAACGGGGAAAAGGCTGTCTAATGATTTCATTTCTTGACGATGATGGTGCGACGGCAATGATGTGTGTTATGGTGTCACTGTCACTTTTACGACGACAGTCAAAAATGATAATATTATTACGTTTCGTGCGATGGTTCTCCTCAATGTTGGAAATACTGTGCATGATGATGGCTATCCTTCCAGTCAAGTATGCCCGTTGTCATCAGAAAATATTATGACAGGAATTAGAATACTTAATGGTGTGACTTGCACCCTTTCAGCCTTGACACTCACTGTCTCTTTTTTTATTCTCAATAGGGTAATTACGAATTTAGTTTGGCTATTTATTTTTTTCTTCGTATCTTCAAAAAGTCTTTAAAAATCTCATCATAAAGTCGTTAATACTTTCATGTTTTTACACTTTACATTGGACTTTGTGTGTGGCGGCCCATTCACCATTGTGTGCAGGTTTAATGGCTCATTGTGTGTTCTCATTCCAGCGGCGAGTCGGAAGAACATAATACGATGCGATAAAAGATAAAAATATACTCATCCCAATTTTAGCGTTTACAATTTGTCGAGCATAGCATCCCATGTCATAAAATGCAAATTGCAAAACAC
>JAQFZH010003224.1:0-14313 GCA_034695485.1 Entomobrya nivalis | reverse complement strand
TCACACCTCTACCGCTAGGTTCCCACACCTGGAAAAAAGGGTTATCTAAGACATACGAATGAGTACATTTTGCGACAAATATTACACTGCATTGTATAGCGGTCATGGGATTTTCTACATTTTTTCCAAATATAATTATTATTATTAACTTTGGTTTAAAAGATTTCTATCGGAGTGAACGTTGTGGATTAGATGGGCCACCAGAAAATGAGTCTACGGCATTTGTGTCCCATACATTCTCGCTTCATTGATTTGTCTCAAATTGATCTGATAAGCCCTATTTTTTAATGAGCTGCTTTGGGAGCTGACTACGTGCGTAAGAAGCCAAGCTTCACTGTGTATTTGGGGAAAAATCTAACAAGCATAAAACTACCTAAGTATAATATACAGACTCTTTGGAGTGTGTCTTTTATAAAAACTGAAGTAAGCCAGTGACGACATGTATTAGTAGATATTAGTATCCAATGGTTTTCAACGAAGCATTTCCTTAACAAACTTTACTTGTGGAATTGGTGCTCTTTCGTTAAGATGGTTTATTCACAAGCTTGTTAAACACGTTCGTGTTGTCATTTCACTCTCCGTTCTGCATTGGTATCAGTCGACTTTCATAAAACTGGCGTGGCAAGGTGTTTTATATACATAGATACCTATATATACGGGATATTATGGATAGAATGAAAACAAAATCATAAACTTGCAACTGAATATTTTCATTGACAAGTATGCAACCAATTCTTACTTATGCATTTCAAATATACATAAGGCTAAAATACGGAGTAGGGCAGGAAGGAACTAACGAGCGTGTTCCTCCTTCGGTGAAAGACTAGCTGGGACTGAAAGTTGGAACGACGGTTCTCAAACATTATATGTCACACAAGGAACGTTCACAGCTTGTAAGTAAAGGTAAAGTAGGCAAGTAACGTAGTTTGGCATAAGGTAAGCACAAGTTGAGTAAATGGCACTCAAAATGCTCAGAACCGGTCTTGTTAGCAAGACAATTTGCATTTTTATAAGCTTTATTTCTATTTTCCCATAGCTTTCAAGAAAAAACGAACTTCCATGTAAAACTGGAAACCTGATTGCATTAGTCATGAAAGCATCAGCGCTTTTGCTCCTTTTGTGAAATTGAATTGAATTTAGAAATTCAAAGCTAAAAGTTTTTGTAAATCAGTGCATCCGGAATTTATGTCTTTTCGTTCTATTCATCTAATTAAATTATTACTATCGAATTTGGATTTACACAAAATATGACGATACCCTTATTCTCGAATTTCCCATCTATTGTAAATTGTGACAATATACTATCAAGCATTTGTTACATCACGATGAGTGAATGATAAGGTATAGCGAGAAAATGGAAATTAGATTGGAAATTAGTTCAAATATTGCAACAATGCAAGTGGGCTTTGTGGGCTTTCAGCTTTTTTGTCTCATTGCTCCTGATGAATATTTTATAAAAAAAATTGAATGCGGTTTGAATGAATAAAGTACTCGTTTCTTTTGAAACACTCGCCGCATCTCTACAAATATTTCTTTTAAAAATGCCTAAAATGTTGATGGAGTTAGCGATGTCATTGACGGTAATGTCGTTAATTTTTTTTCTTTTCATTTCAAGTTTAGCAAACAATCTACCTATCTCACATTAGACGAACAAAAACTATTGTCAAATCATTCCATGTGTTGAACACTTTAATCGTTGATATGCTGTTCTGACTTATATAATATATTTGCTAATATAATTTTGACAAGATCAGGAATTGATTTGGTTTTAAATACAAATATGATCGAAAACTTGTAGTAAATATGCTGCATAGTAAGGAGTTTTCACATCAAAACTAAGCAAACTAAAAAGATTGTAAAACATCTAATATGTTCATCCGCTTTTTTTGTATTTTCACACAGATTGATACGTTTGATACATAAAATAATTGTTAAACAAAACGATATATGACAATGCGAAGACACCCTTTCGCTATTTCTCTGGTTTTGCATTGTCGTTGCGTAGTAGACTAAAACTTTCACCAGGTGAGCGTATACCGTGACTTTTTCTAGTACAGAAGCAATGGCTTTTGTTCTCGATACTTTCCACTTGAACCATTTTGTGTCTAAAAAGCAACTAAGAAAAAGGGAGACCATCACACAGTAAAGTCGTAAACATATGTACCATAGCGAGGATTCGTGGTTAGAAGTTACTATTTTTGCATATTATGTTTTTGCAAAGTCAGTATTACGCAATCAATTGTGTAGTAAATAAATTGAAAATCGATATTTATAGAAACCTACGTATTTAACACTAGTAAACGTTCACTTTGAGAACTTTTCCTATTGTAGAGGTTTTACAAAAAGTTTTCATTATTAAACACAGAATTTGTACTAGAATAATTTGCAAACTGAACTTTTTTATAACTAATTACAACACACTTTTCGTACAAGAACACAGCAGACAATTTGTACTGGAACGCAGTTCACATTAATTTTTTTACAGAAAACGCAAGAAGACACAAATTTGTGAAGGCTGAAGGATGTTCAATTTTTTGCATCAGTACTAAATTTGGGTTCATTCATTCATTGTACAAGTACATTATATGAGTCAATGGAAACATTCACTTCGCAAACAGCGAGGGAGAACCTCGTGTTGGAAGCTTTTCAAAGGAATTGTATTTCAACTTTACTTGTCAGATGTTTTCCCTTGTACTATAAATATGTGCCTAAAATGTATCGGATAATATTAAAGAAAAATGTATGCACATGTCATTCGTGTATTTTTTTCTAAATTTACTTATCATTCATTTCAAATTGAAGTATAATTTTGTCACCTCTTAACCATGTCACAGAGGAAGAAAGGCTTCAGTACAATTGTACCAATGGTACTCAGCCGCAATATTTGGTCTGTCAGTTCAACTTATCTTTTGTAGGATGTTTTCTGCAGTGAAAGTATTTTATTCCTAAAAGGTTATTTTAGTATAATCTTATATATTCATACGATAACAAATCAAATTCCAGAACACAAAAAGTGTACTTGCAAAGATGTAATACAAAATCGGCAAAAGTTTTGATGGAAACTTGCAATTCTCCACATATATCATAACGGTGAAAGTGTTGATGCAGTCTTTGTGTCTCTTTGTTCGTTGCTTTTCTAGTTCGTTTCCTTCACAATAGATGGTATAGCATAGCGTTCCGACTAAACTTCGCTTCAAAGCTGACATGCTGACATTTATAAGCAGCCAGTTGCAATGTTTGTGGATCCTGAAGTATAGTTTTATCAGTATTTACACGTTAGCTAGTTTCTCTGTTGGATTCTAGAGGATACACAGCAGAAAACACAATTTTCATAATACAAATGTTGATAATTGTTGATTTAATTTTTTTACACTTGACTTTTCATTGAATACCATTTTAATGTAGAACCTGTCATCTGATTTTACATATCTGATACTTTTGAGCAAATTGTATAATATGGGGTTAAAAAACAATAGATTTAGTTTAACTTAAATAAAATGTATAAACAAGAAATGGCTTGCAATCCCACCCACCTGTACTACTTTCTCTGCAAAAACATCTAGCTACCGATATTCTGGGTTGAGCTAGACTTTGTATACTGCACTTTAGTTTTATGCTTTATGTTTTATACTAAAAGTATTGCTTGTAATCCAGAAGAACGATGTCCAAAGATTGGCAAAGAAAAGGGATTCAAATAAAACTTTATTAAGCAAAACAAATAGTAGCATTCGTTTGTTTCGCTGATAACACAGCAATATTCTACGACTATTGACTAAACCACTTACTATGCAATATAGGAAATTCCGATAATACTTACGTATATCCTGGCATAAATAGGCAAATCAATATCATAGAAAAATTTGAATGGATCAAAACTGTTCTGAGCACCATCACATGCTTTTGAATACACTACAGTTTATGTTTCACAAAGCTGGAATGATTCATCATACAAAATAACCATATAATTTTGATGCTGATGATCGATTTTTTCAACATCTTACTTGTATAGATGATTTGTGCTTCTTAAAAGACACTGTTATGACGTTTTCCCTGACTTTTAATATAAAATATTACTTCCAATAGCCGAGTTCGCAATGTGAAAGCATTTTGTTGGGTATTCAGAATACCTTTTTAATATAATAGGCAGGCAGTCGGGTCTAGGGGTCAGAGATTCCGACGTGAGTGATGACCGTGGGCTTTGATTCCCGGTGGGGGTAGTAGTTTTTCTGAGGTGTTGCTAATCACTCAAGGCCTGTGGGGCAGTTTAAAGGGTGAAAGGAGGTGGCAAGGAGGTATATACCGACCTCTAACCAAAAAATAGGTGTAGTGGGTGAAGGCTCGCATCCCAGAAACGGAGCGGCAGCGATGCTAATTGAATCCTCTCTGACTGTCCCAGCCACTTGGCCATAGTTAAGTAGTAGTTTAGATATGGACTAGCCATACTCTGTAAGTCAATCCCTAGGAACTTGTCGTAATGGATAATAAGGGTAAAGTCTACAGAGAGTAAGAAAGGTCTGCAGTAAAGAAGCAAAAGATATATATAATAATCTGTAGTTATCTATTAATCATAAATGTCTATAGGGTCTGTCTTGATATCCAATCAAGATTATTCTCATTGTATTTGATCTTTGTACTTATACTTGTGTATATGTCCGCCTCCGATTTACTTCTGCTCTGGCCTTCGTGGCCAATAAACCTCTGTACTTTTAGTAAAGAGTTCATTTTTAAGCTTCGGTCTTCCACTAATTACTTTGACATCTTTATACCACATGTATATGTCACATATACGTAGGTAAATTCATATGTGTCCGACAAAATTAATATTTCTATATCTCTGAAGGATGTTGGTCTATAAACTTGATATTGGTAGACACGCCAAAGCATTTTCATCTAGTTCATTCTAATTGGGAGTAACGAGTCGGCATTAATGGTTGGTCGGAAGAAAACATTTGGTTTTTTTAATTGACATAAATTCCATATTTGCGCCAAATAAAATAAACTCAATGCCTCAATTGCAATATTTATTCCTTAAACATAGGTGCTCCATTATTTGTCTAAAAAAGTAATACTTTGGAAATGGCGAAAGGCGTGATTTTCACAAAATTAAATTTTGCGCTCTCAAGCTAATTTTTTCGCTGGTTTTAAAATTTCTTTTGTTTTGCTGACCCGTCAATTCTACATTTGGACAACTAGAAGAAAAACCTTTTGCATATTTAAAGTTAGACCTTTGGCAATATTATCCTTCCAAAATCTGGTCAATGGATCAACATCACGGTTGGAGATATGAAAATTGCTTTGTTTCGATACTTTTGGAACGCCCTACGTAATATACATTTAATTTCATTTTATACTCGCATGTGCCCAATGTATGAACATATGTTTTGTGGACTTCAGAGCTTTTCTTAGATGAAGTCGTTTGTGTTTGTCATTTAGAAGCCTTAAAATGACTCGTTGCAAGCAAAAACACCAATTAAACGAATTGTATATTTGCGCAACCTCTTATCTCCTTAAAATATATTCGTTTGAAAAGCATACTGAATTATAGGCATCTAGGCTCTAAGTTTAAGTTAACACTTTTGGCGTAACCTCTATTTTCTTTGCACTGATTTGAATCTATTTTACTGGTGCATTCACTGCCTCATGTTATTAGTCTATCTCCGCTCGGGTCTAGGCCCCTTGCTAACATGCAAAATTTGCTAACAATCCAACTTTCCAGCAAGACCTTTTGCTAACATTAAAATTTGCCAGCAATCGAGATGCCAACACTGCAACTTGCCAACAATGCAAGATGTTGACAAATATATGAGCAAAATATACCGAACTATGTAAAGGCTAGCCTTGTATTGAACGTAGCTAAAGTCGGGTTGAATTTTAACCCGACTTCACCCTAACCAATTGAACCATCACGTAGCTAAAGTCGGGTTGAATTTCAACCCGACTTCACCAATTGAACCATCACTTAGCTAAAGTCGGGTTTGATATCAACCTAAACCAATCAGCTGAACCATATCGTGGCAAGAGTTAGGTTGGTTTTCAACCAACTGAGCCATATTGAAACGAGATTTAGGTTGTATTAAGGCAAGCCCAACTATATAAACTAGAGTTAGATGTTTAAGAAATATGGACTTCAATGTTAGCATATTGCATTGTTGGCAAATGGTAATGTTAGCAAAACGTAATGTTAGCAAAATGTCGTGTTGGCAAGTTGGATTGTTAGCAAATTTCAAATGTCAGCAAAACGTATCATATTTTGTCATCAGAGGCATGTAACATTTTTCACGCAATAATGGTGAACAAACAACAGTTTTTAATTTATGTCATTATTGCTTCATGATCGCAGGATGGATTCATACCTTCTACTTGGGAAGACAAGTTAATTGAGAATTAAATGTGAAAGTCTTCTCGATGAGCATATATACATATAACCTCTTTGAAGTGACGTTATGAAATTACTACAAGTGAACTTGTAGCCTTTTTAGATTTTTAATAAAATAAAACCCATCACGTTGCAAGAAGCAGTAGTTATTTTCCGTATAATAGTCTGATGTTAGCAAGTTCACCTTGGTCGAACCTTCTTTCATATTCGGATTCGTAGGTACTTGTACTAGTAAGTGTATTGACACTATTTGTAGTGTCTAGTAATTGCCTCATAGTATCTCTTAATTTTGAAGAAGTATTTTGTTTGTTTGAATTCAAAGGATGCCCTCTGTAGGTTACAAGGGTGTTATGCTGACGCATGTTCATATTGTTGAATATAAAAAGATAATTTGTACTTTTGTGCAAGTGTACAAGGGTGTTATGCTGAACGGAAATTTTGTGATTCCGTTGAAAAGTTTGCTAGGAGTATAAATACCGAAAATAGTCGAAAAACTTTTGGCACTTTTCTTATAATTGTGCAACTATGAACAATTCTTTGATCACACAACTGGATCAGCAAACATAAAATTATTTTTCTTACTGGGGAAAACAAGAGATTTCTTGAAAAATTTACTGCTGGTAGAGCCTAATGTCAAAATGTTGATCATTTGGGATCGGTATTTTGGCGTGTTTGGAACCGCAGGTGATTTTTTTGCCACCACTGATTTACAACAAGAAGCAGGCTATTTTGACTGTTTAAAGGATTTTGGAGTTTGGTACAAAAAAATTCATTGTATCACAAGTTTAATTGTTTGTTCACTTGGTTGTATCGTAAACATGGTCAACTTATGGACTTTGACCAAGCCACGATTGCGCACACAATGTAATGTAATGTAATGCACTAGCAGTGGCGGATTTGCTCAACATATTGGAATACATACTATTTGTTAGTGTGAAGTTTATGCTTGTCCCAGCTAACGGCATACATCCAATGACGTTTTCACTGGCGATATTCACTCTGGTCTACTTCATTTTTTCTCAGGTTTGGAAACACTCAAGTTTATATTTTTGTATTTTATTGGTTTTCAAAAACCAAATGCTTGGCAAAACAAGGGATTCATTGGGGACTATAATATGGGTACAAAACGTATTTTGGATCTCAACTTTTATAACGTCGGAGCCTAAACATATTGCCCTTCAATAAACTCCAGGTTACTCATAATTTATGAGTCAGTAATATTTCAGAATTTAGGTTTTGAAATATGTTGTATATTTGTCGATAAAGTCGCTTGTGATAGAGTTGATTGTAATTTAATTCGTAACTTTGTTAAACACGACACGTTTTCATTGACATTTTGAAACTCATCATAGTTTGGAAAATATATGGCTAATTGTCGTGCTTCATTTATATTAAACTTGGCCAGACGACGTATGCATATTTTTGTCATTTGGTCAATCGACGTATCTGAAAAATATTTATTCGGTCAAACGTGTTGCGACAAGTTTAAAAGTGATTTTTTTTATTTGATTCATTCATTTGGGATTTTCAGGGATACATGCATACATGTGATCCCTCATTGATAATCCATAATGTAAATTTATCAAACATCATTTCCAAAGTCGATCAAAACAAAGTACAGTTGTAGGTGGAGAAAGCGATTTCATTTCAAACGAGGCACTGGTTTTCTTTATTTTGAGCCGTAGAACAGTTATGATTTCTGTTATTCTACGAAACTGAAATTTTACTTTAAATATAAGTCAGAGAATTGAAAGTATTGCCCAGCAATTGTAATTGAAGAAGAAGAAGTAGTAAGCCGGCATCACATTCAGCAGCAGTCGGTATTATTTGGGGTCACGTCAGGTCATTCGGAATCATTTGTGGGGTAATTCGGAATTATGTGTGGGGTCATCGAAAATTATGTGTGGGTTGATTTGGAATTACGTGTTGGTTCATTCGGAATTCTGGGTGGGGTTATTTAAGGTCATTTGGATTCATGTTTGGGGACATAATGTGATACTTCTGACAAGTTTATAGACCACAACATTTGACACCATCGACCTTTGTTGTTCAAACGTTGTGGTAAAGTAAACCATGACACTAAGAATCTCTGACTCAAGTTTGGTCCAAATCCGTAAATACATTCTGGACTTACCCACTGAATACTTCAAAACCTCACAACCATGAATACATGTTCAACTGCATGCATCTACTACACTGATTTTTAAATATAAAAAAGAGTTTACACGCTAAACTTCTTAAGATATACCTATATGATCACGATGTATGTGATGCGGATCGTGACGAATAAAAGGTTCAAAGTGATAGCAGTTAGCTAATTATAGTTAGGTTAAGTAAATATTTATAAGAAAGAGATTAGAGACATACATCGCAGAGAAAATGAAAGAGTGAATTGTAAAATGTGAGAATGGTAGGGACGGAGGAGGCGACGATGTCTTCGGAGAAGCCTTCCTTCATTTGTCTGGAGGAGGTAGCTGGATGAACCTCCACGATTGTAGTCGCTTGATTCCATCGACGAGTGCGAGGATTTTGGGCCATGATGTCGGTGCCTGGCTGGAAAAGGCGATAAGAGCTATCTTCAGTTTCTGGTACGGCGGTCTGCTTCCGTTAAGGAATTTTGTATAGACCGAAACTCGAGGATGGAGGTGAAACTTGTCATATGGATGTAGAGCCGGCTTCTGGGATGGCTGGCTGGCATTTGGGCCAGTTTTCTGGTACCAATCCTAACGACTTGCATCCGGATAAGCTGACCAGTGGAGTGCTGACGTGTTGGAACACACCAGCTGTTGTGGAGTATGTGCGTCCGTGATGCTCTAGTTGACCTGAAAATGTGCCAACTCAGGGAAATGCTGTTGGCTCCTACATCGTCAATTTTGTAGGGTGATAGAGCGGATGTAGCCTGAAGTCGTCGTGGCTTTTGGCTTTGACTTCGAAGCCAGTATCACGAAAACACTTTATGTGACAGTTGGAACTGTTGATGGTTGTCGTCAGTGAAAGTAGTGTCTGGGCTCCTACGTTGATGAGAACAGTGTTGTTCTTCCTGGTTTTTGCTGGTGAAGGCGTTGATGGCTTTTTGAGCTGCTGTTGTTCCTCTTGTTTCCGTTTAAAGCAAAGCTTTATGTGAAGGCCTTGTATACCAGAGTCGTCACAGGTCACATCTGCTGCTTGATATTGCTGTCTTGAGCGGCGCGGGAATTTGCACACCACCAGCACTCCTGGGGGCAGATTAATCGGCTAATTATAGTAAGGTTAAGTAAATATTTATTAGAAAGAGATTAGAGACACACATTACAGAGAAAATGAAAGATATAATGGTGAATTGTGAGAATGATAATGCGAGTAGGATCTTGCTCGCTTACTTCTGCTGCTTTGCTTATGGATGGAATGGTAACTTCCGAAGTTCGACGCGTTTTTACGGTTAAATGCCGGGTCTGGTCAATGGGGCATACTGGTGCATGACACCTCAATATCACCACAGCGTGGTGATTATGGCGCATACTCCATCTGGTGGATCACGGCTTCAATTCATGCTGCGAAGAGTTGCTTTTTGGTTGCATGTAAAATACAAAATGCTCCCCGATCCACACAATCCGATCTAAATTACCCGATCCGCATCAGGCGAAACACATTACCCGCTCGAGTAATATTAAAAGTAATGCCGTACCGTCTTTCTAATAACTTCTCATCACAGCAACAATAAATGCACTATACTCGTCATCATACCAGCGTATCTGAAACAATTGGACGAGACGCATAGACGATGACCATTATTGTTGAACATGCAAAGCGTTTCAGAATGAAATGTCACATAACCCATGCACTTAAAATGCTACCTTCTACATCCGAAATTCGAGCATTCATAGGGCGAAATTCGTCAAAGCGTTTTTGAGGTATCGTGTTCAACGGCTTGACGACGGACAAACATTTTCTGATCAAAAACGCCATGACAATGCGCTGCTTTTATATTGAGAAATTGGCTAAAATAAATATAATTTACACATAATTTTCTGCGCCGTCAACACATCAAAGATTATATAAAAGCTATGAACGTTTCATAAGTACTCCTTTGAGATTTGGTGCAATACATGCAATACTTTTCTTAGAAGCTGATAACTGCTTCTATGACTATTTCTCCCAATTAAAAAAATATCTTTTCAAATGAACACGTTCACTAAAAATATTATTCTTCCATTTCGTAATATAGATCTGTCGCACAGCTGCAACACTTTTGACGATAATACTTACAACTTGGAGGCTACTCATATCTATGAAGCTTGACGGAAAAGTGTGGGCCACCCAGCAACGAGCTAAATTGGCCATTGGAATGGCTTTTATATCTCCGCTAATTATTGGCATTCCCATGTTTCTTGGATTGTCAATATCGCAAGTGGAACATAGTGCCATCAAGAATTCTCCTTTCAAACTTATCGAGCCCAATGTCACAACAGTGGAAACAAATCGCAACATCGAATGCCGTGCTAATAAGAGTACCCCGGAAACCAAGAAATATATTGTGGACATCAAGATAGATTCCTTTGCATTACTTGAGCAGTTGACATTTTGGTTCTACAGGTAGGATTCTATGGTTTAACGTAAAAATATTGCTTTCTTTCTTCAGAATTTTTTTAATCCTAGTAGTATTTGGGAACTGCGAGTGTAAATATAAACAAATGTCTCTTCTTTTTTAAATCCTCACCTGGAGTAAAATGCCGATTTTAGCACTTTTATCACAAATTAAAATTATCGAAAGAAAACATTCCAGTCGTCATAAAAACCTATTCCACAAAGCTCGCAGAGAAAGTAAAAAACCCTCTTCTTCCTTTCCTTTCGAAGGTAAAATTCCTTCTTTTGGATTTCCTGAGTAGAAACAATTCAATATTTGTACGTTGTACGTGTAGTTTCTCATTAATTTATCTTCGATAATTAACAAACTGCCTTTAGTTTCATTCATTAATTAATTATTTTCAATTTCAAACATCAGTAATTATTTTCATATAAAATATTAATTGCATGGCGTGGTCGTCACGCTAAATATTTTAAAGGTATGGTAATCCAGGTAAAATATAATACGATTAAGATTTGTTGTCTAATCGAAAGAAGATTTTGTATTTATTCTATACATTAATGGCTTTAATGCTCACTGCAGTGGAGGATCAGTAGCGGAATTCCGCTACATTGTAGTGGAATAATGCTACAATGTAACGGAATTCCGCCACCATGTAGCGGAATTCCGCTACATAATAAAATAAAATAAAAAATAAATAATTTAGCCCAAATCAACACGTAAATGTTTAAAATTAAGTAGTACATTTACCCCACAGTAGATTTTTTGCTTTTACAATATAAATCCAGAAAAGTTTGGACTTTTAGAACATGGTCGCAGAAATTTTCCATGTTATAATTTGACTCCTGGAGTAATTTTTCTGCGCTAAAATATATATGTATAGTTTTTGGACTTTTTCATGCATTTTTTAAAATATGAAATATATTTGCGGTCATATGCTTAAAGTCCAACATATTCTGGATTTTATAGTGTAAAAAGCCAAAAAATCTAACAAGGGGTAAATTTACTACTTAATTTTAACATTTACGTGTTAATTTAAGGCTAACTTATTTATTTTATTATGTGGCGGAATTCCGCTACTGATCCTCCACTGCACTGGTATTTACCAGCGAGAGCTGAAGTTCAAAAATAAGTTGCTCTTAACCATTTTACTCCACTCCAGGCAATACTAAATATGCATAAACATAAACAAAAGATTTAAATGTTTCATTTAATATACCATTGTATTAATCATTTCAGCGTATTCGCCAAATTAACACCATGCTTGGTTGTGGCTGCTCTGAGCATCCTGCTTATCTGCAAATTACTCTCTGTGAAGAAACGTAAAAAGAAGATTTTTGGGAAATCTACTGAAAATACATTCATTAAAGTATCCCCACCAAGAACTGTCGGAAACTTTATCAATGAGATGCGGTTTACTTCGATATCAGTTAAGGCAATTGCAGCCAATTGTCTGTTCTTTCTGATCGCTGAGCTTCCTTCCGGTGTGTTTGCTCTTCTCTCTGGTATAATGGGAAAGGATTTTCTCTAATCATATTACATGCCGTTGTCGGAGGTTTTGGATATTTTGTTTCTGGTCAATCTTGGTATTAATGTAACTTTATTTTCCGTTACATGTCAAAAGTACAGGAAAGCACTTGTTGCATTATTTAGAATTGGAGAGACGCTCAATAGGTGCGACGTATAGGAGTGAAAACACGTCTTGTAAATAATGTCTTAAGCGTACAATAAGGAACTTTTAGGATTAAATATTGTTACGAAAATATTGTATACTTATGTGTAAACAAATGATTTACCCAGAACCTTATATGATAACTTATACTTCACTATCGCGTATTGTGGTTTATGAAAAAACCAATTCTAGGTTTTAACTTACTTTGTGTACAAAGCTGCTCATGAACTTCTTGAACAAGATGATGTTTTCGTCAGATATTGAAAATTAGGCTGATAAAGCTGAGGAATTCCATAAATTCAACTTTTTTTTAAAGTTTACTACTTAAAGAACGGTTTTTGGCTACATTAGATATGTGGCTTACTAAGCAAACTAAAAGTACATGTATTATTTGCTTTTTTATTTTATAGTGTTTATCTTATATCTAATTTTAAATCTACATTTCGACGGATCATTTACGGCATGTCCTATGTACACATCAGACAAAATGCTGACATATCCTACATGCTCGCCAGCTTTCAAGACGGAAGGACCTATATGCACATGAGGGGTGAAGTGAGATTCTTGCGGCCAAAGAAAGACCATCAAATTCGGCATATTTTGATGTGCGGAGCATGATGTTTTTATTTGTGAACGGAACAAGGGAGTCTAAATGTTTAAACATAATCAGTTGAGTGCATTCTAAAAAAATATTAGTTTATCACTAAATATGGAACGTAAGTATCTCGTTACATTTCAAAAGTAATTTAGATATTGTCAGTGGCACCTAAAATGGTTTCAATTCCCTCATGAAACTTATAATTTAAAACATTTCTAGTGCTTAGCACAGCTGGGAACTCATCATTTTGCACATGTTATACAGATCATATATATGCATATGTGACACTGATCTTACACAAGCATTCATTTTTGAAATGAAAGAGTTTACATAGAATAACTAATATGTTAAGTTTTTTGTTTTATTTGACAGGTTTTCTATTGTGACCTTGAAACGTAGATGAAAAATCAATGCAAATCAACTCACTGTCTCGTTCATTAAATGAATCTTTGTTTATCTTAAGTATTAAGGTATTCCAACCTTACACGGTATGTGCGCACAGCTAACAGACAATTTATAATGACATGACATGACCCACATGTTTGACACGTTCGTATCCTTTATAAAAGCGTTTTTTTCCATTTTATTCATTCCGTCGGTTTTTCGTACAATTGTTTGAGATGCTTACAACTTCCAGCTCTAAGAGCAATTCCACCATTTAAAGGTATTCATATTAACTTGTGTTACAGAATAAAATGTTACTTATAATTATTGTACTTATGTTTTGTAAGCAAGCTGGTTAAAAAAACACATAGCATTTAGGCTTTTTATTCAAATTGAGGGGGAAATGGGGTGGAATGAGACCAGCACTTTGTACATACCTTCCTGCTGCTCGACTAAAAGCCAACTGCAGACTAGGAGAAAGGTAGCAACAGTTGAGGGTATGCAGCTTTCACCATAGCATTCTCAGTTTCTACCTGCTAGTCAAATGGACCTAAAGGCATATTCCGATGTGAAAACACAAAACATACAAATAAATAAACAAAACATACTTCACTTGATTGGTTATGAGATGTGTGATAAAGACAAATAAAAATTGTGCACACATTTACATTTCTAACTTAAAATTGTTAGGAAATTTATTGGCTACTAGTTTCGCTGGG
>JAQFZH010003223.1:0-14314 GCA_034695485.1 Entomobrya nivalis | reverse complement strand
CTTGTATGGTTTGAAAATATGGTGAGTGCAAGTTCTGGCATTTTGAATCCAAAATATGTAAAAGCTATCAGCATTCTTACTTTATACGACCATTGAAGCTAAAAATAGCTATGAATAAAGAATGTTGGCATAAATGTGCTCTTAATTGCATGCCATTTTGCTTAGTGAAAGCAAGTAGGAAAAAAGAGGAGACTAGTGTGATTTTTTTCGGTACGTTGTCTCTTTATTTGTCTTTATATGAGAGAGCTCTTATTGCTTTGGATACCTCTGCAAAATATAGTGTAAGTTGTTACTTTATAATTATCTTCCTGCTATGTGGTTATGAGAGTATATTAAATTTTCCAAGAAATACGACGAGAATTAATATGAACATAATAATGATAGTGAGTGCTGAGTTGACTTGGGGCATTAATGATTCATCTCATGTCTGGATCTGAAAACATATTTGTATAGGTATGTATCAATAGAGTTTTCCAAGAATTCAAATATCTTATTACAACAAATGAGCAAGGTCATTGTTTCCCGTTTAATGAATTTTCCTCAACATGTGGTAAACTTTGGTATATAATGTTGATGACATGAAAAGTTGTAGTGAATATATAGAACGTTAGATGATATGCTGATTAATAGCGATAAAATGAAACAATAAAAGGATAAGCCACTCATATCAAAGAAGCATATGAAATGCAAAATATGTCACAAGATTTCTTCGCATAGCCTCAGGACTTTTCTCATACTCGTGTAAGAATTCGTCGAGGTAGTTGGATACGGTAATGATCATATATGTGCATAGCCTTTAAATATGTAGGTAGTTACATACATCAAAAGACAATTTCTTGCAAAATGTCACATGTGTAAGCACAAAGGAGTAGACTGATGTGGTGCAAACCTCTCAGCAACTGGTTTTGAGAACTAGCAAAGCAGAAAAGATGGAATAAGTGTCTCCCAATAATTTACACAGAGAGAAAGTAAATCCTTTCTCTTCTTCATCAAAAACAAGTTTGAATGGGAATGGTGGGTGCAAGTTCATTGAACCAGTACGAACAGGAAAGTATGTGTGCGTTTTTGTGTTCGTCAAAAGACTTACATACATCATTCCACTACAGTAGATACTCTACTCATTTGGGTTAGTGGTGAGGATGCGGTCCATAATATATTTACTCCAGTAAAGTTTGTACTGAGAAACTGACTTAGTAAACATTATCGCATCGTATCATCAAAGTACTTGATACAAAACTTGTTATACTTCACAGCTACGTATTTGCACACGTAGTGTGTAATATAGGTTGCCCATCAATGCCGTGAAGACATGTACGGATTTAAAGGGCTTTGGTGAGATGAATAAATGGATCGCATCAGGGAAACTTGGAAATGAGACAAGACTCTCCTATCTGAGCTGTTAGCAAAGCTGTGAGAAAGTTTTGTAAATACACTAATAGTTAAAACTAGTATTGAAATGCATTTTCAAAATATTCACTTTCTCCTGACATAAAAATGTTCAGACACCTTGATTTTCATTATGTTCGGAATTACATAAATATTATACACTTGCAGTGGACTCTGGTTGAGTTTTCCAAGAAAAACTTTAATGTATTAAAATATGGAAGAGTGTGTCCGAGTTGAATATTTCACTCCTGTCAAGAAATAGGAGAAAAGGAAGTTGGCAAGCAGCTTGCCGGAGACATTGTGAAGAAGATTCACAAAGAAATACTGTTTTGCGCTCGTATCCTTCAGCCACAAATTATTTCGGTTGGGTTGCTAGTTTAATAATACTGCATAGCCCTATTGTGCTACCCCAAAACGAAGTGACTATGTAGCAAATGGCAATGAGTACAGTAGACAAACTGGTATCTTTCCGATATGCAGTTCTGACAGACAGGTATCGCATTGAAAAATTATTGTACTATATTCCAGCTAGACAAGAGATTCAAGTTGTAACTCAGCATTTTCTTTTTATCTGTAAATTTATTCTTGCAAATGAAATGAATTTAAAATTTCTTGTCAGAAATTTCCACTAGTAATGAAACTCATTTCATCATAGCTTTTAAACAAGTTGCTGTAATTCTCAAAACCATGAAATTTATAATAACATCATGGTAATGGCTCTACGCTGAGGATTTGTTGAGATGGGTATGAGAACGGGAAGGAGGATGTTGGCAAATACCATGATGGTAATAATCCAGAGAGACATGTCATCGACAAAACTTGCTTCTTCATCTGAAAATTGCGTAATGCATGAGAGTACTTTACTTTTATTCTAAAAACTATATTTTCATGTAATGCAATGTAGACTTTTAGATTTCTCTGTGTGTAAACTGCATACCGCAACCTCCTATCTACAAGTAAGTATATTCTTACACAAGTTTCTTTCTTATCTAAATCTTGTCTCATTCAAAATGTAGAGTGGTGGATGTTGTTGTTGATGTAAACAAAAGTGACAATATTGTTTGCTTAGAGATGGGAACAAAAGTTTTAAGTATTCTGCCAAATGTAAGCGAATAAACATGATGAGTATGATAACGATAATGGGGTATGTGACTCGAGCTACTGCAGTTAAAGCTTTAAGTAAGGTTTAAGGTACATTGATGGAGTTGTGATGAAAAAAAATAAATGCGAAATTGTGTAGCGTAAGAAGGACGAATGTTATGTTACATTTATTTATTCACATTCCATTCCATAGCCATTGATCTTAAAAGCCCGTTGCTTCATAATGTCATAACATCACGCTAAGGATGTTTTCATGCTATTATTTTAATATTCCAACATAATAGATATACATAGCAATTTAGTTTATAAAAGCTTGTAAAACATAAATTCTTGAAAACTGTGAAAAATGTTTCTCCAAAATGTGCTACAGTACCTTACACTTACATATACATATAGCTAAACGAGTACTTCTATGCTTTTAAAGTAAAATATAATAATCATGAAGATAGAAAAGTAAACATGAAAAACCGTACCGTGGGAGCTTCTTTTGTAATATGTTGTTATCATCTTATTCATAACCTAGTTTTGTTTTCTTACTCATTTAATCATGAAAGGAGTTGAGTGAGAAGCTCGTTTAATATGTGACGTGTGATAATGTATGCATGATGATGATGTCGATTATGTGCGTATAAATTTTATATAATAAGTTACAAGTCTTGCGGGACTATTATAGTTGCAGTTCTTCATACTACTATCACACTTGTGGACTTAGAGTAAGTTTCTTTTAGCCACTTATTATGTGAGAACAAAAAAGTAGTGTAGTAATAATATGTGAGCATCTAAACATGGAAAGTCGTGATGAGAAGGAGACAGTTTTCCTCGCAATAGACACAAAGTAGCGAAGGTGGAAGCGGTAGCAGAACCAGCAAAAGAAGTGCTTTAGTAAATGGAAGAGAAGCTTGTCTCAGCATTTTATTGTTGGTATTTCAGCAGAACTTCTCCGGATTGCACTGTCTACTAAGAAAAAAGTATTATAAGAAGAGAGGGAAACACTGGTGATGGGTTCCTTTCAAAGACAAGAGTGTCAGCGTAGCCGCAAAGTTGGAACTTCTTGCTTAGTCATCGGTGAAAGGGAGGCTAGTAGCTCTCGATTTGAATCAGCTAAGAAACTTTTTACTGGAACTACATCGTCATATAGATGTGTGGCAAGACGAAAATATAGTGTGGTTGCTACTTAGCTGAGGGTAGCGGTAAGGATTCCATTAAGGTACAAGAGAAAACAGGCACAAAGATAAGTTCAAACACACGACGGGATATGAGTGGAAGCAGAAAAAACAAGGAACAAGACAAGAGAAGTAACAGGGAACGAGTTATGAAAAAAACCTGACCAAGAATCTGGGAAAGCTTGTACTTTGCTGCTCTGTGGAGTAAAGTATTAACAAGTCATGTTATATGGATGATGGCTTGTATACACTTGAACTTATAAGGATGGAATGGAGCAGGCTTAACCCTTCATGGTATAAAATTATTTAGTTATTTTCTACTAGTAGTACTACTGTCGTACACATTTATTAGGAAAAAATGAGAAAGTTCTCTCGCTGTCTCCCTGTCTGACATCAAGAAGTATGGACAGAGTTCTTCATCCCAAGGTGCTTCCGTTAGCGGATAACTTTTTTTTAAGGTAATGCGTATGAAATGAGTGTATCACTGCTTGCTACAGTGCAACTTTTCTTGGTTGCAGTGCAGTGAAGTAAAAAGAAGAAGGCTGGAATATTTATATTCCCATCAAGCCAATTTTTTAGAGCAAAAAGCACTTTGTTGAGTTATATGCATAAATAGATTAGGCGATCATATATGCAACGTCATCACCATCAAAAATATGTACACACATAGCAAGACCTCTAGCTCGGCGCTACACATCCTTGTCTCTCTCAGACTCTTTTGGTCGTCAACATATCATAATCTTACTACTTATCAAGTTTATCACATGGAAAAAGTTTTGCGTCTTGGCATCCTGATGGCCTTTGTGCTGATGCTAAACCTCTTCAAGTAATTTTTCTGATGTAGTGACGAGGATTTTGGTAATGATGATATTACTCAATATACATAATAAGTCCATTGGAGAAGGCAAAAAAATACATACACAGCGACCAGCAATGCTGTCCAAGAGATTGCGTGGGGGCTGTATTTTTAGAGAGAAAAAATTTAGTGAGTGAGGACTTTTGCTTGGATAAGAGTTTTTAGTGCCTACTTACTACAAAGTTTGTAGTTTGTACCCAGAGTCATTGTACATATTTATATCTGGTGATAACTGTACATTATGCTATGTTGTAAGTAGTAAAGTACACAGTAAAAAGTCGCAAACAGCAGCGGTAGTGTCAGTGTACAAGTTGCAGCGGCACACTAAAGTCAGTCGACAAGTAAAAGATGAAAGAGAAAAGTTGAGCACTAGCAAAAATGTTTATGTTCCATTTTTATGACTCGTAACACCAAAATGTCATGAAATATATTCATGCTTTCTCGTATATCATCATAAGCTTATATGAAGTACAGAATGAATTCATAACACATTACATTGAACATATATATAAAAGTATCAATATATTGTACACGTATATATGTTTGTAACTGTTGTTGGTTCTGTGCACTAGTACATTTTTGCGACACGCTCGTCCATTTATCAAGGAAAAGGAAAGTTACTCTGTGACTCAGGTTAACTTGGTGGATGTATGTGGATAGCAGGACTTACAGTCGCGTGTAATTTTTTATCTTTCTCTTAATATGATACAGTGTGTTCAACTTTTTAGGCTCGATTTCAGTTTAAAAGAAATGCTCTGTTTGTTTGTAAAAAATCATGAACAGCATTTATCTCAATTTGTGGGTTCATACTCGACTATTGGTGTACTGGCTTTAAAAACTGAACTCATTGTACTTATACTTCTTGTGTAGAGTGTAGGATCGGATGGTCAACAGACACTAGGGCAAATCTGAGGTACCAAAAGTACAAAACAAAGTGACACATGCAGTGGATGAAGAAAAGAAGAAAGGGTGACGGGAACAAAAAAAGGGCAGAAAATATAATCTCGAAGTTTCGGTCTATCATTTATGATTAATATTCCAAGGATTTCGTAGAATAAAAAGTGACTGGTAATGTGTTCTAAACTAAAATGGCGACTACAATGATTGAATTATTTTTCGCAAAGTGGACAGATATAGCCATTAATTATATACATAAGCTAAGGAATAGATTTGGGAACACTAAAACACAACTTAGCTGTCAATATTTTAACATTTTTGGACAAAGCGCTACGTAATTTTGACTAAGATTAATTTCTTCATGTGAAATTGATGGTTTTATGCATAGTATAATTGATCTAGAAACCGGTTCACCCATTATCCATACAAAAAAAGTTGCAAATTGTACATACTGGATTTAACCTGCATGATGTATGTAGACAATAAAGGTTGTTATGATCGATATCACAGGACATCGTTTTCGACAAACTATGAATTTGCAAAAAATAAAACCCTGCTATTTGCTATACTTCTTATCGTAACTACTCAAAGATGTCTTAAATCATCATGTTCTCATTTTGACAACTGAACTTAAATTCTTATTTTAAACGCGTACTATTACACAATTTGCTGAAATCGGTTGGCCCCAAGCAATAATCAGGTTGGTTGATTCGAACCCTATAATAATGATAGATGTCTGCAACTTTTCAGCAAACGCTTCTTGTCCAATTACCATTTACATTATTACGAAAAAAAGTAAGAATGCACCAAAAATCATGATTTTTTGCAGGTTGGTGGGTGAAGTAATAAACAATAGTCTACGACCGACAACGCATCAAAGAAAATTACCTTAATTTTTATAGGCAGATATAGTATGGTATGAATGTAAGTATAGTATGTAGATGATATGAGCAAAATGTGTGAAATATCTAATTGTCTGTCAAATTTTTTATTCATCTCCACTATTCCCCACTTTTTTGACATTTATCAACATGAAAACATGGAAATAATGCAGACCTGCACAGAAGGCAGTTTGAGCTTTACAATTTTTTATGAATCAGCAAAAAAGTTTCGTACCATCGTTGGTGACCATTAAAAGTAATTTTACATTGTAATAAAACTTTACTATTCACACGCTATGTTACTACCAACATACCATGAAAAGTTATTACATGTACATGACATATGGAACATATTACAACCCAAAGCGATTATAAAATGTGCAATTAAATACAGAACACTGAAGTTAACAACATAAAAACTTTATAAGTGCAATGGTCATGATACCAAGCTTATGGGCAGCTGTTGGTGATGAGGTAGATGCATAGGTAAACGTTCAAAGTCACAATTTACTAAAAAGTCGAAAGTTTATCGTCGTCAGCAGCAATTTTAGAATCAAATTCTCAAGGGAGCAGTAAAGTAAGCTGCAATCAGCAACGCAGTCACTGCATCGTAAGATGAGAAAGGAAATGACTTACAATAAAACTTACGCTGTCGCGATTGTGATTGTTACAAAAATACACTTTGATAATTTGTTCTTCTTCCAAATAATCTAAAAACCAATCAGGAAGAGCTGTGAAGCATTATTATATTTTGTGTCAACCAATTTTCTTCCAGATACACACACACACACTCATGATGATGCCATTTCAATTCCATCGAAAAATAAACAATCGTTAAACTGTTATTTTATCATCATTATGTAAATTTTGCTTTTGTAAAGATAGTATCATATATATTGTTTCACTGATAGTAAGAATAACACGATAAAAACATTTAACCAGCCCATTAAAAGCATTTTGTATTTTGACACGGTAGAATGGTAAGTGGAAAGTGAGCACCTTTAATATCTAAAGAAACGAGGAAAAACATATTTGGTATGCATCAAGCAATCTGTTACGCTCTGCGTAGTGGCACTTTGAATACATGCGTACACGTACAGGGGAGGATGTTCCTACAGCCTTGTTCGTTAAACACAAGGTATCTTCGTCTTCTTTCCTTCACGTTTAAAATATTTGATACAGGCATAGCGAGACAACAATATAAATGGAGAAGGGCTGCAGTTAGAAGAAATGACAAAACGAACGAACAGAAGCAGTTACGAAAGCTCAGAAGCTACTGCAGTAAAAGTTTATTGTGCTCGTCAATGAAGAAAAAAGAGGTGATGTTTACACATGTCACGTAAAGAAATAAAAATAATGTTTTATCACGGCTCTTCTGTCACTTGACTCATTATTCAGACGCCATTCTTCCAGCTAGTCAGCAGAATAATGTATCCATACATAAATACACTAATCCAATACATCTCGTGATATGTATAGCTATATTATAATAATTTTTTACATGTCATGTCATCATGGTATGTCATATATGTATAAAGACAAAAAACGCTCACATCAAAATAAAAAAACCTGTAGCAAAAGTACATAATATGCCTGCATAAAGCAGCACTTCAACAAATTTCCAGTTGAATGTCGTCGTTGCTGCCACTTTTGCCACAGTGCTTTTTTGTGCTCACACGGTCGTTGGCTACGTATCTCTCTCACTACAATGATAATAAGATTACAGAACTAACGACTCTTCTTGTTCTTTTTTTTTATTCTGTATTTTTTCTGGAATACGCATAGCTACACGCTACACCTCCATCAACTTGAATATAAACTCTGGAAACAAGAATCCAGAATTTTTGCTATTTTCCATCTTTCAATGCTTTCATGAGATGGCATAACGAGAGCTCTTATTTTTATAAAAATGGAATAAACAGCAGCAGCAATTGAAGAACACTTTTTTATGCTTGGCGAAGTGCATAATAATGATAATATATTATAAAACAAAATGATTGTTATAAACTTTTTTCCATTCATACATTTTCTGTTTATTCCAAAGCAGCAGGAGCTGAAAAAGTAAGGGAGGAGCATTTATCATCGCGATTATCTGCTTTGCATAGTTTCACTTTTTTCCTTATTTTTAAAGCATTCTCTTATCTTGTCATATAATGCCACTTTCGTTCCTTACTAAACATCTTTTTCTGTTTGTACAAAAATGCGCATACCTGACATGTCGCACACATCGCATGGGTGACTCTGGACTTGACATTCCACAAAATAATTCTGATGCTGTTTAAAATCTCGTTGTCTTTCTACCATTTTCAATGTTTGCTACCACGTTTTACGCCTTTGTATGTATAAACAAATACTTCAAAGTTTTAAGAGACAATACAGCAACGAATATGTGAAATGCAAAAGACAGAAGCTGAAACAGGCTGTGGAAATGTTAAATATTGTCATCTTTAGGTAACACTCATATTTTCATCATGTCATATTGCATCAGGGAGAAACAATAAAGTAAGTACATTCCTACATAATATACCACTTATTATTCCTCTTTTGTACGTAAAATTCTTTTGTTTTCTTAGACATGTCCATTCAACGTTAACTCTCACCACCGCCATCATTGTGACTGTGAGTTAAAAACAAAATCTTAATAAATTTGTATTGTATAATCTTGTGTCGTGTGATAGCATAAATTATTAAAAAAATATGTGAGTGGATCAAGAATCAAGTCCACAAAATGATGACTATGCAATCCTGTAGCACCCTTTTTATTCTTCACGTTAAATATATGACTCTGGATCCCAATGGACAGGAAGACAAGTTGCGTCGGGTATGTGATTTGTATATGTTTGGTAAAATAAATTACTTTAACAGCAGTCACCAGAGGTTTTCATTTGAAAATATGACTAAATTATTTGCAAGAAGGTACACAAAACAAATATGCAATGCAACAAAGCAAACAATGCAGTAAGGTAATATTGTATGTTTACAAACACAGTAATAAAGCTGATTTAGGATGGTGAAGAATAAACACCTAACTATCGTGGTAAGAAAATATGCGTGTACCTAGACCCAGTTTTGTACTGCAAACAAGAATAATATGGCTAACTTTTCACTTGTCGATAATGCAGAAAAAGAAGATGGAGTAATTTACATTTCTCATTTTCGGTTTCATGATGATCATGATAATAGTTCTAAAGTATTTGTTACTTCTTCATTTGCCCCATAAATATGCATGGTTTTTCCTCTTTCCTACCTGACGTTCATGAACCTTCTTACAAGTCAGCGAGACAAATACACGTCCAGCAGGGTTCATCAGTTGATTTTATGCTCATTCTTTAGAGCTGAATTATTGAAATGACCACATTCATTTTACCAAAGCTTTGCCTGGTGATGATTCCCAGCAAGCTGCAGTAAAATATTCTTTTTCCTTAACGATCAGCTAACCAAGAAAAGTATCACGGACGAGAGAACGAAGGGAAAAGGAATGTTTGATGGCTTCTTGGCGGTGGTCGTTCTATCATAAATCTTTGACGTGAATGATGCTGCTTTAGGTGGCTACAACATTTATGATCCAGTTTGATGGGCATTCTCTCTTTTTAATAATTATTTCTTTTCCTGCTGAACACTCTGCGTATGCAAGTAAAATAGTTTTAAGTTTAAGAATGCAAAACCTGTCTCCACTGTCTGGATTTTTGGCTGTTTTCATCCTCTCATCTTCTTACAATGTGACCTTTTATTCCTTTTTTATGAGCAATTTTCAATGTTAGTGTCCAAAATATTGAGCGAGAAAGTAGGGAAAAATATATTATAAAATTTCTAATTTCACGCATTATGCACTTATGTATGAGAAATTAAATATGCATATCTGTTTAAGGAGAGAACTCATTTAAAATGAAAGGATTAGTCAGTTCATTTTTTCATATTATATTGGTACTATTCTTCACAAGTAAATTGATTCATTATTTCAGGTTAAAAAATCAATCATGTATTATTGTAGGCGGGAAGGAGGTTCAACCCCTACGTCGGCTCTTCCTCATTTTAACAAATAAATGTGATTGGTAAGATGTACTCCCAAAAAGATTCATTTCTTGGTTTGGTTCACGAATTGTATAATGACAAGAGTCAGAACTTTGTGTTCTTGTTGTTAGATCAAGTAGTAATAATGTATTTTTATTATCTGCCTGAAATGTAATGAAACACGTTAATAAAGACTAAATACTAAATACTAAACCTTAAATTTTGCATTTAAGTTTTGTACTTCATTTAGTTTATACTCATGAAGTATGACTGTAAGTACATAACAGTTTGAACTTTTTTTCTTGTATCTTTTCTTTTTTACTCGTTTGAATGCTAATTTACGTCAAGCACAAGGTGCATGGAGTGAATGCCAAATATTTGAATCTGAAGCAAAAACTCGCAACACTCAAATCGCACGGCTGCCACACAATTGCAGACCGAAGCAAAAACTCTTTTATGCAAGCAGACGACAGATAACGTAATCAAGTGGCTGTCAATAAACCGAAATAGGCAACAAAAAAGAAATATCGTTACATTTTTGGCATTTTGTTACACGATGCTGCATTGTACTTGTATTTTTTACTGCAAAACATATCTTAAGCTTTTGCTTAACCTTCCCTTTACTAAAATATTTTTATATTTCGAGAAAAGTTGCATCAATAAACTAGTTTTAAAACGCGTCTGTTATGTTCCAGACTCCAGGGCTTTCTTTTTGATAGGTGTCGTATTACAAACAAAAGTTATTAGGATTCGATTCAGCTCTGTGGTTTTTAAGTTAGTTAAGTTTCGTTTGATAAAAAGTACTATTAGGATATGTGTAGAAAGTATAATATATTATGAGTATGACCTAATATATTTTTTTCCCAACTCATGTTATGTTGACAAACCAACAAGGCAAAAACAACATCAAAAAAAAGTTGCTAAACTTGCATTTTATTTCATTTGTTTGACACTTTTTTGTCTTTGCTCAACAATAAAAATGGAGTGTCCATTTTTACAGAATTTATTTACAAATGTGCTGACAATTTTACTTTTTCCTTTTGTCTCTCCAGAAAAAAGTTTGTTTACCTTCTCGCTCTTTTGCTTGCTTTTGCCTTTTGTTCTACTTTTTATGATTGTGATTGTACTTTACTTTTGCAAACACGTACTCTTGGTCATATAAATTGAAGTATTTTTTGTTTCACTTTGGCCTTTTGTTTGTGTGTGCTCCTATGATACGGACGAGAAAAAAAACATTGCAAAGAGAAAAAGGACGGTAAAGTAAACTTGACTGATAGGACATAGAGATAAATACAAGGAAAAAGTAGCTTCATTCGGAAAAGTTTTATTTTTTTGTCGCTAACTGTTTATTTAATAGAATCGAGGTTTCTCAATCTCCTTGCTAAAAATTTAGCACTTTTTTATCTCTCATTTCTCTAGTCTGATCTACTATGTATATAAGTATGTAGTTACTTTGTGCACATCCTTGATATAAATTTTGCGAATTTCTCATAGTATTATTTATAAATCTCCAAGTAAATATGTTATTTTGCTTTGCCAATCATGGAAGAAGCCTCCTCTGCACATCTCCATTTTTCTCTCCCAATAAATACAAATCTCGTACTTTGCTTGTGGACTATATACTACCAATAATGAAACAGTTTCTCCGATTCACTCCTCCACATTTTTAAAAGAAGATGTTAAAGAGTTGAAAGTTTACAAGTAAACTTCAAAATAAGTATGAAAAGTCAAGAGCGTCTGGACTAAAACGAAAAAAAAAGTTTCTTACTTCTAACTTGGATGTGCTGATTCTACTTTGTTACATTAGACTGCATGGCTAAGAAAACACACCGTGATGTGATCCAGCACATCACCGACCCACACAAACATCATCTTATTTTTTGTATATCTGTCGTCGTGTGGCCTTTTATCCTCTCATCATCATCATCATTGTCTACACTCAATGCTCACTGTGCTCCCCCTTATCTCTCTACTTATACAACTGTTTGGAGTTGCCCGGTTTTTCTTGTAAATTTCCCTGCTTCTCATTTTAAGCACGGAAAAATGCTCCAGGAGGAAATATACGTATATTTCTCGACACGTACTGTAAGCTTTGTATATTTTCTGCTCCTTTTTCTGCCAAGTTTTGTGCAAATATTTACGATAATTGGTTCACTGGTCCTCGGAGAAAGAAGTCGGTTTGAGATAGTAGTTAACCATTAAAACCCTTTTCATACGCATATACATGCCACTTTTATGCGTTAGGTATGACAAATATTATGGCCTAGTAAATTCTCCATGCAAGGCAATGGCAAGTACGCTCGTTATTATTTCAGCTGCTTCTACATGTCCTTCCTTCTCCACTCAGTCGGCTCATTCATGTGTCGTGTGGTACTGCAGAACCAAAGCATTTTGAGTACGGACGGAACAAGATTCTGGAAACTAGCATCATGTGAGGAACCCAGAGCCTCTCTAACAAATACCAATAATATTCAGCCATATTCTATAAATTTCCGCCAACTATCTTAAAATTTACACTTGGGTGAATCATTGTCATTATTACCATTGCTTCTGCTACTTTTGAATATTAAATTTTCATGATAACCCTCCTTTTTACCATAATATACAAATGTGTATATACGTAGACTGGATGGATTTGCATGTAGCGTATAACGTGCTGCAATATAACTTGCTACTCTAACGATTTTCCTAGTGTGCTGAGTACTTGGACATATATTTAACAATAATTATTACACTATTGATATTATATTATATTTATGGGGAAACGTTTACTTTTATGAATTTCCATTCAACCAACAGCTCTCCGGCTTTCCTGGAAGGTAACGTTATATTGCACCGTACTACCGTACTATGTTCATTACATTTAGAAGAGAATTTATGCCATAATTTGAACGAAAACATTTTGCAAGTTACTTTAGATAAGTGTCGTTAGTTATTTCAAGAATTCTTTCCTGGATGTATTCCTGGTTGAAACTTTTCGAAAGATGTGGAAGTATCTTTTCGTCCTAAAAACGTGAGAAACCCCGTTTTTTTCAAAACAAACTTGTCATTAAACCTTTCTGTCCTTTTATTCTGCTGATTTCAGTCAAGCAGTTTCATACCATCACGGATTATTTGCAAATAAAAACTTTCAGCATCAACTTTGCATCTTTGATCAGTGGGAACGAAAACCGGGAGAAAGAAAAGTAAAGAGATACTTCATTTGATTAGCATAAGAAAAGTATTATTTTTGTTTACACTTCGCCACGACACATTCATGCAAATTTCGCTCCTTTGAGCCCAAGTTTTCTTGCGCAAAACTGGATAAAGAAAATGGGTGTTACCGCGACTTAAATGTATAAATATAAGTACATACGCAGTAGAAGATGTCTACAAAATTATACAATTTTATATTGTACAAAATGGCGTGTACTACTTTCGTGTCGCAATATCAGTAAAAGAGACAAGTCGGTAGAATATACAGACAGACGACAAACTTTTTTGTCGCTGAAGTACTTTACACTTTCATTCATTTCATGTTATTGTCCATATCCTACTTTTTCCTTTTTTTGGTTGCTTCAACGAGTTAATCTCTCTAAAAATGCATGATGCATGAAGATTTGATGATGATATCCGCAGTTGTTTCATGTCTTGTGTTGTCGTTGTGCAATATTGGTGTGTGCAGCAATTGTAACTCCCAGTAATGCTGTGTCGGATTTTTCCTATTGCACTCATAAAAGTCATAAAATTACTCACGTCCACATCTTAGCAAAAAAGAAAAAAAACTCAGCCACAAAAAAGTTTTTTCTGCACATGTTTACCATCTTAATTTCTTCATTTCTTGGCAATATACAAAGTATATAACCATTTTTAAATACCTACCCTGCTTCCACGTAGTCTAACCGCAATAGAAACCAGAAATATGTACTTTATGTATGTATGTAAGTTAAGACGTCAAAACGCTAGGCCGGTTTCTTGGCTTTTGACTACAGGACTAAGCTAATCGGAGGAAAAGCTCAAAACCACAAAACTTGTCAGTA
>JAQFZH010003222.1:0-14316 GCA_034695485.1 Entomobrya nivalis | reverse complement strand
GTTTACAAATTGAGCCTCAGAATCTTTGTTTTACACAAAAATAAATTCAGAATCGTGTTCTACGATAAAAGTTACCCCAGAAAACCTATTTTTCGACATCGGACTTGAGCGGCATTTTTTTAGTTCCCGTGTTAGTATAATCGCCGCGCAAATCAAAATTCTGATTCCGCCAATTTAGATTTAACAAGCGCAATTAGAGAATGCATAGGACTTAACAAACGTTTCTGGACAAATTCGCAAATTTCGAAAATCGATATCATGGTTTTTACTCTACGAAACATGGTATCGGTATGGTTTTACACACTATATTACTATACTATATTACATACTACTATTGGTATAAGAACGGAAAATAAATCGGTTGAAATACTCCATCAATTTTTACTGAATTTTTGCTGTTTTCGAAAATTAGATCGAAGGGATACGGATACACTCGTGGGAATATACATTTGTGCACTTTATATGCCTTTAAGACCGGACGTCTATTAGCAGAACTTAACAGCAAGTAACTATTGAAACAAATGTGTTTTAATAACGTTTAAAAAATGCGCATTTTTAATCAGTTTCGAATTAGTTTTTGCGCTTAACAGAATCCAAGTAAAATTTGCGGCAAATGATTGGCTGCATAATTCTTATTATTATTGTAGCATAATTTATAACTATATCAGTGTGTATTTCGAACTTTTCGGTTTGAAAAAGCGAACTTATGTAATCCTAAATTTTAAAAATAAATTAAATAATTATGGATGAATTAACAAGATAGCATTGGTCAAATTAGTTATAAATACATTAAGATAGTTAATTGGTGTGTCCTTATTAAGTATAAATTGCACCCCAAATCTTATTGGCAGCATTCGTTGAGATTTCCATTGCAGATAATAATGCAAGTTTCTGCTGTACTTGTTGTATGTGTAATAAACTGCCTTCTTATACTCCACAAACTTTTGACTTGTGTCCCCTATTTCAACTGCCCGAGGTAAAAGTATAATTACTATTAGCGTAGTAAATGCGGCGACCAACCATGCCATCATAATAATAAAAAGTGGGAGTATGCCAATACACTTGATTACTATCCACCACGTGCATATAATTATAACTTGACTGCAGACCACAACAAGCATTACCGCATGCCGGAGAATATTGTCGAGAACCTTTAAAACGACTCGTAACTGAGTATAAATACGTAAGACGAATTGCTCTGTTTGGCGCTGCAAGGGATTAGCAAGTTGTTTTAGACAGGTGATCAGTGCGGATGCACCGCTCATTGACAGAAACAAATGAAAAGATGCAAAGCGACAGTATTCAAATGTAGCAAGTGCCGAAAGAAATATGCGTATGAATATGGTAGCAAGTATGACAAATATGCTTCTATCGTAAGCTGACGGTAAGAATATGTCAAATACGTAATAAAACGGATCTATATCCGCAAAAACTGCAATGAATGGTAGGACAGGAAGAGCAAAAATCATTGCAAGGTGCATCGCACACATAAATAGGCCTATCCAATCGGTTGATTTGAGCGTGACGATTTTAAAATCTGAAATTTAATTCCGACAAAAAAATTAAATTATTCCGAACTAATTTTCTAACTTAATTAATATTCAAGTTCAAGGCAGAACTCACTTCTTTCTATTGTCAAAAGTTGATTTTCTGCTTCAATCGTTTGGGTGGATCTACTATGCAGGAAATATATACCCCATTCGATAAATGTCCAAAACGCAAAACATAAGCACATAACTAGCTCAGCTGGATCCACCTTAGCGTTTCGGTGAAACAATTTTAGCAAGAGTAAAAATAAACAAGATCCAAAACATGCTATTGTAGTTACTGCAATCAGAATGAATATAAATGGAAGATACTTTAACTGAAGTATATTGTCAACTGTAAACGATACAGTTCCTTTTCGAAACTGGACATCCATTGGAAATGGATATATGTGGTGAAATATAAATTTGTGTAGATCGTAGCTTTTTTCGACGAGTGGAGTAGCAAATGTGTTTTTACCCTTACTCATTTTGGATTTGTCAATAATAAATTTATGGGAAACGATTAAAATTTCTTTTGAAATTCGTTTTCTGTTTATGTTTTTGATAACATTTGGTGCTACAGCTGTCCGTACAAAACACTTAGTAACTTTATTAGGGTAAGACATTTTCGTGCGTTAGTGGTTTAAATAAGCCTTCGCTTTTACAAATGTATGGCTTAGTTGACCTACAAGTAGGTTCAAATACAGATATTACTTTTCTGGGTCAAAGTGAAACCCCGAAATTTAATCAGAATTATTAATAAATATAGCACAGATACATAATCTAACGTACACTTAAATGTTGTAAGCATGAAGGGCAGACTTATATAAAAACGGATGGAAGTGCAAGCAATTGCTCCAACTGAAGGACAAACCAAAAAAATGGTATAACAAACCACAAAAATTGTCTAACAAATTAGCCATAATTTATGTTCAAATTTTCATTGGATTCGATAATTTTTAAACCAACTGGAAATTATAATCCCTCTAATTATACTTTAAAATTATCCGCCCTTCCGCAATTTAAAATAAATACTTAATGTGACGTTGTACTTTGCAAATCCTGTGTAAGAATAAATGTAAAAGACAGAGGTTCTTGTGGAAGCCGTAATTTTTTTTAAACAATATACGTAATTTATAAAATGGTTAACTGAAAATGACCTAATCGTATCCTCTTAACTAAATATATGTCCACATGTATTTTTAAATTAGAAACATTATGAAAGCAGTAAGAATTATCTAATCGTAAGTTTGACATTTAACAACACACTAATTATGAAATAGGTTAATAAAGTTTTAAATTACAAAATTACAAATTAAATAAATATTAAGGGTGTATAAGCAAAATAGCATTTGTCAAGTTAGTCATTAAAACATCGACGTAGTTAATTGGGGTATCCTTATTAATCGTAAACTGAACACCAAACCTAATTGGCAGCATACGTTGAGATTTCCATTGTAGAAAGTAGTACCTATTTTTGTTATATTTATGGTAACAATGATACATTGCCTTCTTGTTTTGTACAAACGTTTCACTAGCGTCGCTTATTTCAACTCCTTGAGGTAAAAATATTGTTACTGCTCCCGTGTGGAATACAGCCAATAAACAAAATATAATATAGATCGAAATTGTTAGCAAATTGTAGCATTTAATAACCATCCACCAAACACTAGTAATTATAAACTGTGAACAAGTCATTAGCAGGATTATTGAAAGTCGTAAAAATTGGTCTGCAACTTTAAGCAGAATTCTTAATTGAATATATATACTTAAAATAGTTTGCTCCGATTTATCGAGTTATTTAGTTGTTTCAGGCACGTTGTCATTGCACATGTACAACTTGTTGGAAGAAACAAGTATAGGGACACAAAGCGGCAATATTCAAATACTGACACGAACGATAGACAAACTTTTAAACAAATCAAAACAATTATTTTAGATATGCTTCTATCATAGGGCGAAGGTAAAATAATTTCAAATACATAGCGAAAGGGATCAATGTCAGCAAAGATGGCAAAAAGTGGTCCAATCGGAAGTAACGAGATCATTAGCAAATGAGCAGCAAGTATAAATAGTCCCAGCCAATCTGTCGTTTTGGTTGGGTTGACATTAAAATCTAAGATTAGAAAACGCAAATCAGAACTTTAAATAAAATCGCTTACTACACAAATATTTAGTAGTTCAAACACTCACATTTTTCCATCATCAAAAGTCCATTAATTGCTGATATTGTTTGTGGGAATAGCATAAAAACTAAATATGTACCCCATACCAGAAACACACAAAATCCGAAATATAAACAAAGCATTAACTCTGCAACATCAATGTTTGGGTTTCTAAGAAGCAATTTTTGGAGTACCACAAAAACGCATGACCCAAAACCAACGATAGTTGTAACAAATACAAAGTGAAATAAGTAGTGGGATATATTTGTATTGAAATAGACTTTCTGTATAAATTGAGACAGATCTGTTTCTAAAGTAAATATTTATAGGATACGGATACAAAGATTGGAATATTAGTTTATGCATTTGGTAGGCTTTTATTGTAAGTGGAGTTACAAATGTGTTTTTATGTTGCTCCATTTCTGATATCAGCAATAAAAAACTCAAGTCAATTTTAAAATGTACAGTTTGTTATTCAAATCAAACGAAAAAATGTCGGGTTATGAGCGTTACTTTTTGGCGAATGACAGCAAAGATTTTTAACTATATTGGAAAATATTTGTTCTTTTTATTTGGGCGTAAAAGACCTTTGTAAAAATATTAAATGTATAGGTTTAAGTTTTATAACTGCATTTACAATAAGTAAACCCCGACAAATTTGCGACTAAAATAGAATTTGTATATGTTTTGTAAATTTAAAGGTTACTCACAAACACATGTAAACACAAGAAGTAATATGTATAATGCCACGTGCAGTTTTTAAGGCTTATCCTTGACAAATGCTCGTAGTATCCTTTTTTACACAATAATTGGTTGTAGAGATATCTCAAACTAAGCCTAATTTGTATTCAGGGGAAAATAATTATATTGATTTAGGATGTTTCAAAAAAGGTCAACATTTGTCTGATTTCGGTTTCCTCAATTGATTTTAGCTCCAAATTGAACCCTTGCTGATCCAAGCTGAATGAATGACAAGGTCAAAAACTAAATTATATATTTATCTAACTTTAACTTTTTTGTAATGCCATATTATGTGTTTATACTTAACATCAATTTTTATGGGTAAATCAATAATTCATCGGTGTATTTTTGTTAACAGTGAATAAGACACCAAATCTTATTGGAAGTAGGCGTTGAGAGTTCCATTTTAAAACATTGTATCGGTATTTACATGTTACATGTATGATACGTCACATTTTTGCATCACCGATTTCCGTAGCGCGAGGAAAAAGTAAAATCATTGTAGTACATAAAAACGCTAACCAAAACACAGAAGCATTTACAAAACCTGGAAGAATGTTCCAACATGCAATACAAAACTACCAAATGCTGGTAAGTAGAACTTGCGAGAAAAAAATTAGTAGCAATATCACATTACGAAGAATGTAATCACTTAATTTAGTAAGTATCCTTAGTGCAGGCATGATTGATACATGCTTTTATATGAGAGCTGATCTGACAATGAACTTTACAAAATTCAACCGATTAATGAATATAAATTTTGTAAACGTTTAAGCGGCATAATTGATTTCGAAATCTATTTAATTGGCGATGATCTGAATAATATTTCAAATATTTTTATACGATAGATCTTACAGATAAAAGTATTCAAGGTTTTAAATTAAAGTTATTATCGAAGATAACATATCATACGCTTAATATAGTTGTTACACAAAGAATTTTCTTCACTTCACAAAATTTGTAAAATAAAATATAAATTTAATTGTACTCGTTTACCAATCTAGTCAAATGATCTCAATACTGATTGGTAATCCAGCCACCTTTAAATTTTCCACTTTAAAGAGAGCTTTGTTTTTGAGTCAATAATTAAAATTTTGCCAGTTCAAGCCACCTAACATTTACGTCATACTAATTTTCCCTTCCCTTACCATGTTCCAAACTTACGTATTTTTTAGACTCGACTTCGTAAACAAAATAGACACGCGGAACTTACATTGTAATTAAATATATTATATCCTAGTAAATTTGCTTTTGCATATCAAAAGATCTACTTCAAATTCTGATTTAATTATAACATATACATAACTTTGGAGGTCTTATCAAATAATATAGTTGTCATGCATAACATAACCCGAATTTATAAAACTTTGTTGTTTTCATACACACATTCTTACACACAAGTTAAAGTAGAAACTCAACCAAGTCTCAAATATGTCAGTTTTCCACTAAAGCTAGCATAGCATTAAAGCTATAGTCAAGTTTTCCCAATTTAACTCTTATGTCGCTTATTTACCTCAACTAAATGAATTTCTTGGCGCCAATCTGAACCGCCCTGCAGCAAGATAATAATCTTAAACACGATTTGGGCGATATGGCAGACAAAAACAAGTTATGTATAAGTCGAAAAATATATTATTCAACACTCTCATTTAAAAAATATTTTATGTTTGAGCTATCCTCAAAGTCATAACTCCACACACCTTTTATCCTACAAGAAGCCTAAAAATGTCCGCTCATGTTCTACAATCCTGTTTTTGGTTCGGTGGATCAAAGCTTTCAATAGTACCTATACAAGGTGGTCGTATCACCAATGGTAGCCCCACATTCGTTCTTATAGGTTTAAAACCATCCAATCGATTTAAATGGTGGTTATTTTTAACCATTTCCCTTATCGTTACTCTGTATGATCTGTATAGTAGCTTTACTTCCTTAGAAACAATAAATCTTGTAAGAATTGTATACCAAGTTTATATGCTTCTGGCAAAAACAGCTAGTATCTCCATTCTCTTTGTTTTTCAAGATAAAGCTTCAGCTATTTGCAAATTCCTAAATTTAATATTCCTTCAAAACTCAAATAGCAACAAGGAGCATTCTAACACGCTTAAAATCTTTCTTTTGGCAAGCACAATTGGAGTCACTGGATTTCATTTATTTATCATTCCACTATTTTCAATGGCGTTCCCAGCTGCACACAATAATCATTTGGTTCAGCTTTTAGTTTCAGATTGCACCTCACCCATTTTTCGTTTTGTAGTCGGTCTTATTCAGTTTTTGTTTATGTTACCCGTATCCGCAATGGCAGCTATCGACTATTCGATGGTGTTTATCACGTTGAATGAAACAAGGAGAGTTTTGAAAAAATTGTGGTGAGCAACTTGACCATTTTATTATTAAATATAATGTAAAAACCAAATATTTTAAATTACATTTTTTATTTTCATAATTTTAGGAGTTCAATTCAGAATGGGAGGCAATCAAAAACGTTAGATGAACGGCAAGGAATTTTTCAGCAATATCGTCAGACTCAGCTGCTAGTTAACCTGATCAACTACTGCTTTCAGTCTCACTTTTGGCCAACAATAGAGTTCTTGGGAGGGGTAACCATTATAACTTTGTTTTATGTTCTTATTTTGTGTCACAATTTACTACCACTATTTGCTGTATTATTGTTATCCTTATTCGCATTAGCAGTTTTAGTACTGTGTTGTTCGATGCTTCATATGGGAAGCAACATAAGGTTAATATCAATGAGGATTTTAAAACGGTCAAAATGTTGGAATGGGTGCAAAACTACTCGAAAGTGTTTTCAGAGTTGTAGGCCGATTGGAATTTGTGTGGGAGTTTTCCATAAAATGGATCGAGCAAGATGTCCGTCCTTCATCAGGTTTGTGGTTCAGCGCACATTTGTTTTAGCATTTAAGACTAAAATGAGCCCATCTTTTAGTGACAAAATTGTATTTAATGTTAACTAACTACAATGTTAATTAACTAATTATAGTAAAGTTTGATTTATTTAGTTTTACAAAAGTGGGCAAGATTTAAACATTTACTACTTTGTTGCAATGCTTATATTTAACTGCACTTAAAATTAAATGGTTGTAGAGTATGTAAGTTTACGTTGTCACGGCTTTAGTATAGTTTATAATAGAATTTAATTGCGTTCACTTGTTTTTTGGATAATGTGAAGTTAAAGCTAGTTTTCTAGATTTCTGCGTATATGGATTGTAAGCACGCCTAGCAAATGTCATATTTGAATGTGTCAATGTATTAAAAAATAAGTAAAAAATTATTGCTGAAGTAATATTTTCAAGTTTGAAATTTTGTTGTTTTCCTTTTCATGTGCATATGATTCTGCATTAAATTTGGAATAAAAATGGAAATACGTCTGTCAAATGTCGCAAAATACTATTTGATATAAAGAAAGATGATACTTTCTTTACATTTCAATGCGAAATCGCTTGTTACGTAATTCCAAATCTGGTTTGCTTCAAAAACTAGGATATTAGGTTTGTACAGTTAACTTTCTCATGGCAAATTTAATGTTGAATCCGATTCCGAAATCAATTCTACTACAAACTTTCAAATTTTGCCAGTCCGGAACATTTTTCGCCAGGTGGCACTGTTTCCCTTAAGGGCTGTATATTTTATAGCTCCGGTCTCGGTTGACGGATTTTTATGATGAATAGCATTTTGAAATCAGCGTTCAAAACATTTTAGAACAGATGAGTTTTCGAAAAAAGTAATTCATATTAAGTATACACACTGTAATCTAACGTACACTTAAATGTATAAATATGGATGCAAGTGAAAGCAGTTGTTCCTACAGAAGGACAAACCACAAAAATTGTATAAAATATTAGTGAAAATTGATGTTCAAATAGTCATTGGATTCGATAATTTTTAAACCAACTGGAAATTGCAATTCCTTTAGCTGCCTTCAAAACTGTTCGCCGTTCCACAACTTAATTAAATTCTTAATGTGACGTTGTAATTTGCAAATCGCTGATTTTATACTTCATGTTTATGAATAAATTAAAAAAACTAGAGGTTCTTGCGCAAGCCATGCCATGTACGTTATTTAGAAAATGGTTAACTGAAAATGACCTTACGGGATCTCAATTAAACATAGGTCGACATTATGGTTTAAATTAGAAACATTAGAAAAGCATTGATCTAATTGTAAGTTTGAAATTTAACAACACATTTATTATCGAATACGTAAGTAAAGTATTGGATTGCAAATTAAATAATTATTAGCAAAATAGCATTTGTCAAATTAGTAATTAAAACATTTATGTAGTTAATTGGTGTATCCTTGTTAATTGTAAACTGAACACCAAACCTAATTGGTAGCATACGTTGAGATTTCCATTGTAGAAAGTAGAACCTATTCTTACTATTTCTATTGTAAGAATGATAGCATGCCTTTTTCTTTATTACAAATCTTTCACTTCTATCACTTATTTCAACTGCACGAGGTAAAAGTACAGCTATTGCTCCCGTTTGAAACACTGATAATAAACAAATCATCGTAAATATAGAAAATGGTCGGAAATTATAACATTTAATAATCATCCACCAATTACTTGTAATTATAAACTGTGAACAAGATGTTAGCAGCATTATTGCTAGTCTCAAGAAATGGCCTTCAATTTTAAGAAGAATTCGGAATTGAGAATATATACTTAAAATAGTATGTTCCGATTTACCAGTTGGCTTATTAAGTTTCTCAAGACAAATGATCATTGTGCATGCAAAACATGTAGAAAGGAACAAATAAATGGATATCAAGCGGCAATATTCAAATACCGACACAAACGAAAGGCAAAGCCTTAAAAAAACTTGATATAATTATTAAAGATATGCTTCTATCATATGGCGAAGGTAATATGAACTCAAACACGTAATAAAAGGAATCAATATCAGCAAAAGTTCCATACACTGGTCCAATCGGAAGTAATGAGATAATTAGCAAATGAACAGCAAATAGGAATAGGCCTAGCCAATCTGTCGTTTTGTTGATGCTGACATTGAAATCTTGAATGACAAAAGTAAAGGAAGAATATATATATATAAAAGTAAACCAGGAAAAAAAGGTTTGGTACACATTTTTGTAATTTTAAGATTGAACACTTATTCGAACGTTAACGCATATACATATATTCCACGTGTAATCCTTCAAGCTTATTATTGGCAATTTGACAAACGTTCGTAATACCTGCAATTTTTAAAAATGCTTCCTAATCGCTCCATGCAAAAATAAGCCATGTGTGTTCCAAATGAGATATTTATATTGATTTAATAGGATGTAATTTTACCTTGTTTTAATGTATGTTTTGTTTATTCACTTCAACTCCTATTTGAAACCTTGCGTGAAATGTAAAAACTTGGTGTAGTGTGTGATAAAGTTAACAACCCTTAACCAATTTCAATGTTTACAACATCAGTACAAAGATCCAACTTTGAATTATAAAAATAGGTAAAATGGGAGAAGTAATAGAACTACTATGTTATAAGTAATCATCAGATATAAGCAAAAGGATGTATGAATTTGAAATAGCAATATTTATAATTTGTAATTATCTTAAATAAGTAGAGTTTAAAACCTGTTTTTGTTTTGTTTCATAAGAGATTGTAAGGACTGGAGTCCTATTTTCGAATTTTGTGCATAAAATCTTGCTGTTCCATATAAAAATTGCCCCGGCAACGATTACATTTATTGTTAATAAAGTATCTTGTGCACAAAGCCAATTATTATTAAGAAATAAGTTATAAAAAGCCAATGTTGACTCGTGGTTTGATAAACTTTAGCAATCATATTCAAAAGTCATCGAGAATAAATTTGTGTTTACAGCAAACGTCGTGTTACAAAAAAGGCTATGGGAATAAATCAATAAATTTCGGACACAAAAAGTATTAAACCATGAACATATTTTAAAATTATAAGACAATACATACAAAGCATCTCTATAAAACCCATCTTTTTCCATTATTTCTATCTTCTTTTAAATGTCGTGTAAGTTTTCATAATTATGTATATATTGTTATATAACTGAAAATAAACCTTATTAAATGTATACCAAACTACATCGTAGACTAGCTGGTTGGATAACTTTTTTTGTAAAACTAAAAATCGATATAACTGTTATATTTACATTAAACTGCTATTTTACTGAACAGTAAAAATATCTTGTATAACTTCGACTCAAAAAGCGTCGCTATAAAATACATTCAAATTGTTATCGTAAAGTAATGAGATTTTTGAGTCCTGTTATGGCTTTAAAAGCTGTTGACCTAAAAAGCTATTACAAAAAAACATTTTTGTATCAGAAAATCGAAATTTTGAATATATAACTGATCAAAAAATATTAATTATTCAGAACAATTACAATTTTGATGGAACTAAAATTTCTACGATATAGACTTTCTAGTTAACTGAAATATCAATTTACTCCAGTTGAAATATAATTTAACTAATAACCTTTTCAAAGCAGTATATATCATCTGAACTAAAAACGTAGATATGTTCTTTTAAACATTTGAAATTAAACTTGTGGCTGCTTTTAAAGTTTAGTTAAATGTGTTGGTTAGTTAACACACTATACTAAGAATTACTGTTTTATATTTTTTAGCTTTCAGCAAATTCTGCATACAAAAACATTGCATAGTCAATAGCAACACGTACAGACGCATTGTGAAACGTTAAATATATTCTTGGCAACTTTAGTTACCAGTTATCAACTTAAGTTTTGAACTTTCTCCCTTATATAAAATGACCAACTAATGTATTCTTAGTTTCTTTAATCAATAAATTCACAAGTCTCTAAAATCATGTAAGTTTAATTTGCGTAACATCGATCCACGTTTTTAGAACGGTCAAGACCTGGCAATTTTAGGTTTATTGGCTACCGGACAAAAGACAGTAGACAATATATCTATATATTATTAGCTTTTAAATCAATTTTACACAGACTGTTGCGTAAAAGCAATCCAGTTTTTGTAGAAAAACATATTCTGAACTTAACTTACTTAACTTAAGTCTAAAATTGAAAATTGCATATGAATTATTTAGTTTGTCCACGAGTAAGCTTGAAAAAGCAAACTGTTATATGTTCCAGTTATGGATTATTTGTAAGACTTGGTTACAGTAGAAATGTTGGCAGTATTAGTTCGTCTACTTATATTAGTAAGCAATTATAACTGAAACCCAGCAAATTAAATTATACTTCACGTGAAATATTTTCTCTTGGAAATCTAAGGTTTTATAAAAAAATCATGAATCGAAACAGAAACACAATTGCCACTACGCTCGTTGCAGAAGCCATCAAACTACATCACTTTATGTTCAATGCGTTATATCCATGTCCCCTTGACATTAAAATCGAAAATGGCCAGCTATTTTCAAAAGTTGACAACCTTTTTAAACTTAAATATATTCCATTTGTATTAGCATTTGTTGTGATAAAAACCATAATTGCGTTAGGATCCTGTATATTTCTTCTTTTATACAAATTTTTCCGACCTGATTCAAATATCAATGTGGTAGAAATAGTAATGTGCATATTTATTGGAACTTGTGCAATTCTCGAGGTGGGAACGTATACAACATACCGTAGATCCAGTGAAATGAAACGATTGTTCAATGAACTGTTCTGGATTGAGCGAACTTGTAAGTTTTTAAAAATGGACTGTTAAAAATTTCTCAATACACAAATTTTTAAGTATTTGTTTGAAATATTTCAGATTACAAAGTCAAAAAGAGCAAGTCAACTGACTGGATTGGAGTATTTATCATTGCAGTACATTTAGCCCTTTTAGCAATTTGTTTTGTTATGCCAGTTGTTGGAACTTTAGCAGAACTCGACCCTTTCTATTATATACTCGAGCTTCTGTTGCCATCCCCTTATGACAGAAGTGTACTTGCAATATTCGGAACTTACTTTATAAGGCTGTTCTTATGTTTAGTTGGTGTTTATGAGTTTGCGCGCTTTATTTCTCTTCACATATTTGTTTGTGTAGGTTACGTATTTACTATTTCAAATTGCTTAAGAAAACTTGTCAAAACTTTAAATTTCGAGGAAGAAAGTGTAATTCAGCTGTATGTTCAACTGAGAATTGTGATGAAAACAAGTGACTATTTTTTGCGTCATGTTGTAATTCTGTTATTTGTTTGTGCTCAGCTTTTAATTGTATCTATATGGTGGCTAGTACTTAAATGTTGGGATATTTTGCCGATTTATATGACTTTAGTGTTTTTAATGGTCGCGTTTAATGTGACTTCAACAGTTAGTGTACTGCTACCCCGTTCGGTTGAAATAAGCGATTCTAGTTTTAAGTTTATTGTTAGCAAAAAAGCGGCATATCATTCGTTTAATAGAAGTGGTAAAAATTATTACTACTATTTAAAGTGGAGTGCTCAAAGAATGTTGCCTATGCGATTTGGAACTCAATTTACGCTAAGCAAGAAAACTCCTATAAGCTATACAGAAGTTTTAATGGTTAATCTTACAAATGCAATTCTGTTGGTTGAACCATAAGAAAAATTACATCAAGAAAAGTAAAAAAAAATATATTCAATTTTTGAATCCAAAATGTCTAGTTTTAGTAGTGAATGGATAGATTCAATTGTAACCATTAATTAAATTCCATTGTTGTAATGACAATAGTCAGCCTACTATCACATGTGTCCTTGTATCAATTTTAAAACCATTGATACTCTTTAATTACTAATATTGATGTTACTGTATTAGAGGCACTTCCAATGATGTCATCATGAAAGACAGGGATTCATCTAAAATTGTTGAAAATATTTTACTTCTGTTTTTGATTTTTTCTCGTAATCCATATTTTGCAAATGTGTTTTAAATTTTTCTTTACAAATTTCTCGGCCAATTTTTTATATTAAATAATATCCAATATGATTTGAATTTTTAATTATGATATTAAAAGATTGAAAATCCTGATAACTTTAAATCCTAAAATTAACTAAAGTATAGATGAACAACTCAATCGTATTTTGTAATCAATAAATAATTGTATTCTTATTTTTAACTTTTACTTATACAATGAACTGTTTTAATACTATTTACACATAAGTCCTACCGTAACTTTGGTAAAACGCTGTCCTTGTCGTGCAAACACATACTTTGTCAGGTATGCGTCTACGGAATAAAACTGTATAATTGTAAACACAAACCCTTAACCTAAAATTTAGTTATTGTTCCCCAATTTGACTTAAATGTTTTCTAAATATCTACAAACAAGAGTTCAATTAATATTTAACAAATAGTTTTAAAAACAAGTATTTTTTACAACAAAATGTCAAATAAATGTACAAAATACCATGATACAAATTTATTTTATACATCAAATAACATCACAAATGGTTTGCTAAAATATGTCACTAAATATAAAAAATTCAACTTTGTCCACGTTGTTTTTGAATGTCCTCCACTGAATGTAGGTCGTAAGTTCACATTCACGTAACATAAAACCAATTACTAGAGATTGAAATAGGCACTTAAACGATAAGCTTTTAATATGTTTAAAAAAGAATCTCGCTTCATGTCCAATCTAGAATAAGCCAATGTCATTGCTAGTAGTGCCTTGATCCAGCTTCATGGCAAAACTAGCATAAAAATGGGCAGTTCACTTTTTTGGGAAACTTCTCGCTTGAGTGATGCAGTTTATAGTAAACTTTTAGGGTACAAACCACTCCTACAAATAAATGCGAATACTTTATCCTTTTTAATTGTTCAAAAAGGTCGCAACCGCTTTTATTTTTCCTTATTTGTCATTTTCACCGTGGCTGTTGCAATACTAAATGTTGTTTATAGTAGTCTCGTTTTAGGCACACTTCAAAAACCATTATATATGTTAGTAAT
>JAQFZH010003221.1:0-14326 GCA_034695485.1 Entomobrya nivalis | reverse complement strand
ACTTTTCTTGTTTCATACTTTTTACCGGACTTCTGCAGATATGTTCTTTTAAATACTTTTTTTGGTTTCGTTTTATTTTAAAATTATTATTTTTATTGATACTTCTGCATCTCAGACAATTTTTTTTGTACAATTTATAGATATGTTCTTTAAACAAAATTTATTACTGATTTGATTTGATTTAAAAAAAATCTTAACCTTGGACCATGGACCGGATTGGTGCATAAAGAAAAAATCTACATTACCATCTTATCTTCAGCATCTCAAATTCTTTCAAAGAATGATCACATCACAACTCCTCCGTTTTGTTTCAGAGTACAATTTACAAACCTTGTTCATTCCATTTTCTAAAAAAAATTTGGACCATTTTACAAAATACACAATTTCTTACTTATTATTATAGAATCGCTTATCTTAACTATTTACTAAACTAAATTCCTACAAACTACCGACACTAGTGCAAGTAAATAATTTCAAGTATGTACATTCCGATTGAATATCAATTCTCAATAATTGATTGATATATTTTATACTAATAATTCGGTAGAGATTTAATTTAGTATTTAGATAGCAGATAAAAGAACATAGATATTTTTTTAAATTCTTTCCATTTCTTTTTTAAACTGCATCGCATTTGTTGACAATGATGATTGAATCAGGTTCCTCAAATTGCTGGCTAATTTCAGCCATGCCAGCCTTTGAAGGATTAGTAGCCTCAACAGTTTCCTCCAGCTCATTAATGTACTGGCAAACAATGTAGAGTAGCATGGAGTGCCACAACACATTCACTCCACACGAGAGAAATGTCTGGGTCATGATCATGCCAAGAAGTGCCATTGAGATGAAGACAATGTTCACATTCTTCCAGAATCGGGCCATTTGTATAGCTTCACGGGGATCACGTCCCTGAAACCAGAAAAAAAAAACATTTCAAAATACAAAACTTAAAAGATTTTATTTAAATAATGACTTGACTTACGAACTCAGTAGCGTTCATCAATTTTATGGCAGCCCAAATCCCAATTCCAGACATGCTGACAAGCACAGTGATTGCGATGACCAGTGCAATTTTCTTGATTGCTGCAAAAAAAGTCAGTTTAAAAATTGATCAGCAAGATATTTTATTAAAATTAATTAATTTTCAAAGTTAAAAAATTTACATTCCAAGCTCTCTTTAGACAACTCTTCCTCCACTCCAGGCTGTTGTATTGGGAGACCAGCATTGACCCCCATCACAACGCAGATGATACCCGCTGGTAATCCCATGCTGATAAGGACCTGTGATTCATACATCCCATTAATTACATTATGACCATGAATACCCTTCATAAATATTTTTAATTAAAAATAATAATTATCCTTACCAAATCCACGTAAGCAACATTTTTGCACCAAGAGCGCCATTTAAAATTCCCCTTGTCTGCTTCCATCAACTTTTCTTTCCCTTCCACATCCTCCTCCATCTCCAACATCTTCTTTTCCATTTTTATTTTTGCAAGTACAAATTTCTCCAACAATTAAAAAAGTTAAAAATAGCCAATTCAAATTTATTACTTTAGTTTGTGTAAACTTTCACCACCGTACGTACCAATCTCTTTGACTTTCACTCAACCAACTACGTAGAAAGCAAAGTAGCTCGTCTTCTCAATCTCTTTGGTTTTGTGCGTAGTTCAATTCGTTATGCAAAATATACTTACATTTGTCCGTGTATTTTTAGAATGTAACAAGTAGAGTAAAGCAAGCTCAAACCAACAAGTATTCCTTCTCCTCCGATTCCTAACGGAAATCCTAACAGCTAAGTACAGTAGCTGCTAGAGCAGAACACGAACAAAAAAACAGAGAAAAGAAGAGAAAGTTGTGGAGAGAGTGATGTGATGTGCTTTCACTTTTGCGAAAAGCAACACAGATTTATTTATATCCCAATCCAGGCCTTTCACCATTCCATGTATCGTCATCACACATATCTGCCTGCCAGCCTTTTCTCTTGACCAAAAAGCCAGTGTTTTGTGCTGTTGTACCAATGCAATGTAAAGTGAAACAAGAGGTTTGTGGTAGATTATAATGACAGCTATAACCAAACAAAGCAGAAAATGAGAAAAATAGCATTTAAATTGAAGCAAACTCAGATTGCTTATTGTAGAGCATTGTATTCCCATTTGCGTTTCAGAAGAGATGACGACTACATCAATTGATTAATTTTTGAGTAATTACTTTATTTGGTTGGAGTATAAATACTAAATTTTTCCATTCGTTTTACAGCGGTCCTTGATCTGTAATGCTCAAGGTGCAAACCAAGGACATAATAAAAAAATATGTTTCGATGGAACGACTTTCACCGACCGTATTAAAAATATGGATGCATGTACAGATGTGCAGATGTACATGCAAGCTAGTTCACAAAACGTTGTATCAAAAGTAAACGATATTTTTTTCATGCGCTTTTTAGCATAAAAAAAGTGAAGCTGATGAGAGATGAGGTAGCGAGCTTGTGAGTTCAATGGACATTGATCATAAATCAATTTACTTATAAAATGAAGTAGGAAAATTCCGGCTCCACCACAAACCAAAAAACTGCCACCTTACTCCATTCCTCTCTTATTCCCCTTTTCTAGGAAATTTCGCCTGAGGCAAGACTCGGAAAGAGGAGATCGTTGTTTTTCGTCGTCTTTGGTTAATTTAAAAATCAATAGTTAGGAAGACGAAGATGCTGGCTTGGCTAATTGAACACCGGTGTCATTACGATGAAGTTTATGAAAAGAGAATAAATCATACACGACAGGTTTCTTATGTTCACTGTTGACAATTTTTGGCTACTTTGCTCTTTTTTTTTAATTCCATTGTTTTCGGTTATAATTAATTGCATGAGCAAATACGTTTTCTCGACACAAAATGTGTTTATAATTGAATGCATTGATTTTAAAATTTAAAATGACAAACAATCGACATTCCTTTAAATCAAATTTACTTTTATTCAATGTATCATGATTTTGACTTTATGTACAAATTGATATAATTAGTGTATTTACGGTTTATATACAGGAGCTTAAAAGTAAAATGAAAGTAATATACATTTAACTTTATTAGCAAACGTACTAGTTTAAAGATATTTTTTTAAACCAGCTATGCTAACTTAGCTTTTATCAGTAAAATTGTGGGACTCGGACTGACATTTTAAAAACAATGTTTACTTAATGGCTACTACACGTACACCTTTACCAATTTTCTTTCTTCCATGTATATACAAAAATGGAATCCTGTTGACTTTTCGTAAACTTGATCTTGACTCTCTCCTTTAATAACCTTAACAGGTGTAGTATAAATAAGTAAATACAACGCAATGCAGTAAAGTAGTTTCGAAATAAAGGTTCTTAGTATTAATCTATTGTTTTTATAAATCTATAAATGAATTTTCAATTAATATCTTATGCAGTCATTCGTCCTCACCGGCATTAAGAAATCAGGAAAATATCCGATTGTTTCTTTTTGAAAATCCATTTTTACAAACTTTGAGTTCGTTGAGTTCTTACAAACTTACAAAATATAATTTCGAATTTTACAAATTATAGTTACGTTACAACAGCCATCCAAATAACCATTCATAGTATGTAGTAAAATCCGTTTAATAACAGAGACCCTGTGTCATTAATTATATAATACTGTAAATTGTACTTTGCGATACTACCAATATCACGTTTATCCACTTGCCTGAGTATTCAATTTCAAAGCTCTCTCTTCATTCCCCACCTTCTCCTTCTCCCTAGCCATTCTGTGGATACACCAACTCATCCATTTCTTCGATATACTTTAAAATGCTGAAAAATAGAATACAACGCCAAACTGTATAGAATCCGGAAGCAAAGCAGAACTGGAATGTTGGTGATAACATCGTGGAAAACAATGACAAGCAAAAGGATAGATTCCGATATAAGCAAAGCATTCCATATGCTTCCTTTGGATCTCGGTCCTAAAATAAAGCATATCAATTTGAATGCACTCCAAATTTATTCATTAAAAATATTACAAAGATATTTGGAATACTTCGTCGGTGGAGTTCATCAGGTTGACACTTCCCCATGTACCGATTACACCAATCGTGAAATGGAATAGAATACCAATTTTTACAGCCATTTTATTTACACCTTTAGTTTAGACATGGTCAATAATTGGTCAATTTATCAACATCAATCTATCACTCAGGCGGAATCTAGATATGGTTCTAAATAAAGTTACCGTCTTCGTCAGCTTCCAAAACTTGTTCAATAGCCAACTTTTGATTGACCGCTCCATAGAAATTGCAAACTGTGTTGAGTATGCCTACAAGTAGACTAATTGCAGTAAGTACCTAATATTTAAAGACAAGTGTAAGTTTAATCTCAATAATTAACAATTTTTGCATATGAGTATCATTTTTAATTAAATTGAACCCTGCTCGCTTGAAATGGTTAAACTATTTACCGAATCAGCATACGCCACTTTCTTTGTCCAGTTCCTCCACTTTAAATTCTCCATTGTCAAATTGTCACCTTCAACCTCAACTATTAATTTGTTTGGTTACTATTATCCCAAAAAAATTGGAGTACATGGAACCTATTTCCTGAATCGTAACTATACTATTGCAAGTCTAGCGACAAAATGAGAACTTCCAGCCAAGTTGTTATCAAGTTTTGTCTGTCTGGAATCATCTTCATATAGAGCTTGTTCTCTCATCCCAAAAACCTTTCCCTTTTTCCAATCACATCTTCTTTGGCATTTTCCCATCTTTCTCCAGCTCGCTAACCAGAACCCGAGCAGGAACGAAACTTACAATAGATTTATTTACCTAATATTTAATACATCATTCTTCATATTTATAAAAGCATAAAATTGCAAAACTACAGAGTAATGTAATGCTGATAGGAAATGATCTTATTGCCAGATACTTCGACAACTACCTTCGCTGTGTACGATCATTACACAAGATATCAATCTCAAGTGTACAATTAATGACAAATGATGTGATCAAGTCGATGAAGATTACATTGGGGAATTGGGATGTGTGTGTGTCTGTTTACACAATCATGTCATCATCATCCAGCATTCACAACAAGTGGGTATACGTACATAACCATCTTCTCATTTACAATTTATCTCGCACTGCAAAATACTCTGATCTGTAGTTTCAATACCCGATAGTTTCTCTTCACTTAATACAGTGTACAATTTGATTTGCTACTTTCACCCGTACTACTATATGTACTACCCGGCAAATTAATAGCTTGTATTTACTTGATGTGTGTCTGTCTGACAGCAGCCAAGTACAAGTGCTACTTCCTTCTTTTGTATTTTGTACCTCATATTTTTATACTGCATCCGAAATTATCAGCCATTGCTCATTTTTTTATATTTTTGAAATAGACAAACCAATGCATTTTATGTCTAGCTATAAAAAAACAATTTTAAATGCCCATTGCCATTACAGTCGAGTTTAAGACGCAGTGAATTTCGATGTTATTGACCGTAATAGGTGGACTAATGATAATGATCAAACGTTTCATCCTAATTATACGGTTGTGTTTTTTGTTGAGAAAGGCTTTTTATTGTTAGCAGATTTTTTTTATATTCTATTCAACGAAAAAACTCCAAAAATTGCATACTCCGAAATTAGAAGTAATAAAATTACAAAACACACAAGCTCTCTGGCTGGTTAATTTGCTTGGTCGACTCGAGGCTAATCACACTGAAATAAATGCATTGAAATGGAACGCGAACGGTGAATGAACCTTGCATCTTTATTTTTAGAATTTTAGGTTGATTTTTTTGTTGGACAATTCGTTTACTTTACAATAAGCATTTTAAGAAATATTGTATTCAAGAAAAATTGAATGAATTCCAATACAACCGGACATAATAATAATCCATCTGTAAAAACATTTTTATTTTCGGCACTCCACAAAAAAAATATTATGAAAGATGAGTCATTGCAATATTTGTAATGCTGCATCACGTGCAGAAATTATTTTTATTTCATGGTAAATATAGAACTATTTTTTTGTTAAACTAGTGCATACTCTGCCATATAAAGTGCTATTATGAAAAATGCACATTGGGATACACGCTTCGCTGATTTTGCTGCACGACTCATTTTTCTACAAAATTTATCCACTAATACTTAGCTTCCATTACTTTCTCACTAAATTCCAGGTATGCTTGCAAATTGCCCATCCTACAAAAAAACATCTCGTGAGAGCTGAGTTTTACAGCACTGCGCACAAAACTACACTCAATCACGTCCGGTTGAGTTTTCATGCTTGTTGCATTACTAAAAAAATCTAGTTTCTCATAAGTCCATTCACTATTCAATTCAGGATTTTAGAATAATCGACACATCTAATAGAGGATAGTCAATTAAGATGTTTTTAAAAAGCGCCTTTTGTTACAAAATTTACAGAAGAAGCCAAAATATTATAATAGTCAGAGAAGAAGAGTGGAAGTAAACAAAAAAATATGTACATCTTTTCAATTTATGGGAATTGTTTTCAGCGAATTGTTAACTATTTTCAGCGAAAATAACAATTTACTTGTTTTGTTTCTATTCTACGCAGAAAAAAATTGCAAATTTTGTTATTTGACCACCCCTCCCCCACCAAAAAAATACATGATTACTATTTTATTATTTACACTATGTATGCAGGTAAATTATAAGAACCTACATTAAATGTATATAATTAAAACTCAACTTTTTCATATCATTTATTAAATCATTTAAAAAAAATTAAACGTATAAACTTTAGTAAACTGTATCACATTTATCTCTTCAAATCCGAATCTAAATAGCAAAGTTTAGAGCAACAAACACAAAATTCTCATGATGCACCTTCATCACCTTCCCTTTGACCAGTTCCTGGAGCATATAGTGTCGCCACTAAAAAAAATGTTGCAAATAAATTCATAATTACAATTACTTACCCATTTAACACTAATTTCACATCTCAATATATTAATTGTGCTCTTTGGTACCACAGCCCATTTGCATGTAAACAACATGGCGAACATGAGTTGTGTCATGTCCCATCCGAGAAAATATCTTGATAGCCACGGCACCCTCAAATAGTAAACCAGGTAGTAGGCGAAGCACGATAGAAGGAAGCAGGTGAGAATGTGAATAAAAATAAATGCGTTTCCGAGCTCGTTCATTATTCGCTATTAAAAATAACACATATATCACTTAGTTATGTATTAATTTTTTTTTAAATATTATGCATATTAAATTCTAATTTTTTTACCTTTGGTATAACCAAAAATAAAATAATCACACTATTCATAACGGCCAAATAAGCAATCATCAGGGAAAAAGCGTAAGGATAGGAGACTTTTTTCCCACTGGATTTTTTCCTCTTGATGGACAAAGTACCCAAGGACGTAGGATCTTCAAAGAGTAAGTAGTCAATGTACAGAATACTGTACTTTTCCAGTAGGGAATTGGTCAGTGCACTGATCATACTGTGTCCTGCAATCTTTGACAAAAATTAAACATTTTAAAGTGGAAAACTTATTAATTTTTTATGCTAATTATATCACTTGAAATGGTACTTTTAACTCACTGTTAACATTGCGATTATAGTCCTGCCTAATTGAAACGAATAAAGTCTTCAGTTTAAAAATCCCCGTAATTTTTTTTTCTTGAGCAACTTTAAAACAATCATAAATCTTACATGGTTCATAGCGTCCAATATCTGAAAAGTAAACACCCGCCAAACGAGTACCCTGAATGATTCTAACAATAAATAGGTAAAAATAAATTAGCTAATTGTTTGGGTTTTTTTCATAATGTGTGGTTATATAAATAAAGTGTACATACACAATGAGTAGAGTTAGCAGTAGATTTTGTTGGTACAAGAAATCATGAAGATCTGGACTAAAAATATTTAAAAGTTATAATAAAGTTAACTTTAGATTTATTTAAAAATACATATTAATTAAACATACTTACCTTTGATGTTGATAATACATTGTTAACAAAGCGGGCATCCTCATTAAAATTTCCACTCCCAAAACCTTGGCCATGAAATGTCGTCTTGTTCTCTGGTCATTCCTCAACTCGTCACTTATCTCGTACTCCATTTCGACACACTGACAGATTTCCCCGTGTACCTGTTTCTTTTTGAATTGGTTCTTGATCAGGTCCTTATCAACTTCGAGGGCTGCCACACGTCCATCTTCAGTCATGATCACACGGGCTCCATACCTTCCCAAGTCAATCTTATCTTGTTCAGTGTAGGGCACATTTTGGAGGTCAATAACCCCGGTGGTTTCATTAGGCTCGTAGATTTTGATAGGGACTGAGAAAAATTTGAGCTTTTCTGCTTCTTTTTCTCGAATCATTCGATTTTCCACTTCGGAGAGTGTTGGAGCGGTTTTCGTGGGATGAATTTCGAGGGTTTCGGGAATCTTGGCAAGCTCAGTGGTCACCTCTTGGAAGCTGAAGGTGGGGGTGAGGATTGTAGTGCTGAGGTGAGGTTGCTTCAAATAGATTTTGGCGTACTCTCGAGCATGATGCTTTTTCTGGGTTTTCTTGGCAGCTTTCTTGCGACGGCCGGAGGAAGTGGCTGGATTCCCGGGGGAACTTAAGCGGCTTGGCATACTAGTTCGAGAAGTGGGTGGGGTTTTTCTCTCTTCCCTATTGGCAGGGGAAGGAAAAACTTTCTTCTTTTTCAATGTTTTGGCTTTGGTGGTTTGTCGAAAATGGTAAAAAGGTTTTAAGAGTGTCGTATCGATTTTAATGATAAGCAGATCAAAATAACAAATTGTGCTTTCAAAATTCACATTTTTCCAAGAAATAAATTTATTGGGTCGCATTTTAGAACAAGTACGAAAGTTGTGCGTTCTCCAGAGGCAAAAATTCCTGGACAACACTTCCATCTTATCATTCATTCGATGCAGCAGCATTGAAGTTTTTAGCTGTGCTTTTGGGTCTGATCTTGTGAATTGTAAATAAAAGAGACAAACTTCCAATAAATTATTACGCACTGCACGTGCCCAATCGATGATTTGCATTGCACTCAATATTTTATTTATTAAATGTACCAAAAAATTAAATTGGTGGACCTTGACATTCAAAAGCAAACAAAAAAGTAAAAGATTAATTCTCATTTTCAAGTTGAAGGTCTAGTCATTTGGTAATTTAGCAAAGAAAAAAACCAAGTAATTACGTCGTATCTACATGCTCATTAGTCTCATGAGTCAGCGATCCAATATATTTTATAGTAGTTTGCCTATATGTTATTCTCTTAAACATAACATAGATGCGTCAAAAAGGCAAAACGAAAGGAAAAGGGTTGAAGGCGATTATGCAATATGAATATATGATTTGACACAGTTTACTGCACAATAAAATTTGTCTGCTTTTTGCTCTATTCTCGATTGTAATTAGCAGATCAATTTATCATTTTTGTTCTAGGATTGAAAATTGAGTTCACCTGATTGACGATAAGATATATGCTCGTTTAAAATCATGATAAAAAATATGTGCTAATTTTTTTTGAAAATATTGAGAATTCTAGAAACCATTTTAAAAATTAACATTGGACAACACCATATAACTATAATACAGGTGACTATAAAAAAAACACATTTTCCGGAGAAATAAGAATGGAAAAAATTATGATCATCATTATAACTATAACATAATTTATAGTGAACTACATAGTAATTACTTAACTCTTTGAAGTAATTATCATTTTTATAGTGGATCAAGTGAAAAAAATGCATGACTAACTGCTGGGCTTTCTGGTCTGGTCTGCTGACAATGAGTAATATAGTTATGTATTTATTGCAGCGCAGCGTAATAATTAGTTTCATTTTGTTTTCATCCCTTCAACATTTTTTTAATACAAATTTCTCACGGAAAATATTAAAAACAAAGTCACATGCATAAGTATTTACTTATTATACCTTTTTAGTGAGGAGGAGATGAAGTTCAAGGTTAAAATATTAGAGTACAAATGCATAAAAATGATGCATTGTAAATATAAGCGTTTTTTTATGTGAAAAATGTAAGTTGTCCTTGTTTACAACTACGCATGTTAATTAAGCGACTGCGACGACTGCACCGCAGCGATAATATCACTTGTCCTTGCGTTTGCGTTACCTCACATTCAACAGTCACATAATCAGTTGTACATGTCTTCGTTAACATTAACCTCAAAACAAATCATGCTGCCGATGAAGATAAAAAAAAGATGAATTTAAACTTTTAAAATTTGAATTATATTTTTTTCCTTGCCTTCGCTTCATGTTGATGCGCTATAAACTATAATTGCCGGTAAACGTTTCCCAAAATATGTCATTTTACCAAAAAATCTGGGACAGGGGTAACTTGAGACATTGAAAATCCAAGCCTTGTCACATTTATCAACTATTAGTATTTTATTTACATTTTTAAAAAATTTACATAAATTTCATTCACTTTTTTCCCTAATTATCTTGCACTCTCCAACCATCCCTAAGTCCGTCCGTCCGCACTCCTCACCATCCATCGTCATCCAAATCATAATCATATCATAAGAAAGCAATCACCCCAACTCACTCGAGGTCACATTAAGCATAAAAATTTATCTTATCACATTTTAGGTAAAAACAAAAACAAACCAAATCTCAAAAAAAGAGTTCATTTCGTCCATAAAAGTTTATTTACATGAAAAAAGCAAGAGTTTTATGACTACTTGAATGTCTGTCACCCATTCATCATAAATTTTTATCCATTTTGGGATTTTGCACATTTTTGCTGATGCTGCGTCGTTGACATACATGCAAGAAAAAAAAGACGACGATGATGATGATGATGCTGATTATTATGTGATGATGGTTTTCTGTAAAAGGGTTCAAAGCTCTCGATTTGTGCCACTTCTTAAAATTTGGTGCTGTACCGCTGCTGCTGTAAGCATAACACTCTTTTTAGATGTAACATTGAAGACTATGTCTTTTTGTACATGATCATGTATCATATGTAATTGCTGGTTACACGCAGCCGCAACCTCTCCATCTAATCTTCTTCCAAAATTCACAGTCAAATTTGTTCCATTGAAAACACATGTCGTCTTTTTGCACAAAAATTATTTAACATGATAGATATGTTATAACATAACTTTGTTACTGGTTTTACATTTTAGCTCTCTGCAAATTTCATGCCTACGCTTTTAAATCCTTTTTTTAAATCTTGAAACAAAAACAACTTGCGATTTTTTGTATACTTTTTTAGTGCGAACGAAGAAAACAATGTCATTACATATTTTTTTTTGTTTATAAAATAAAACGACGACATTTTACCAAAAAAATAGTAAAGAACAAAACGGCAGTACAGCATTCAGTTCAGTACAGCTTTTAGTATTTGGCTGTTGGCTTGGCTTGTTTTTGTGGTCATTGGTCTTTTGAATAGGTAGCTGGGACGCTGGGAGATTATTATGCGCAAAAATCGTACACAAAATTTTTATGCAAGTTTTAAAATCTTTTTTTATTTTGCAACGCGTTCACTGTTCGTTTGCCGTTCAGTTTCTGTTCAGATACACTTGAATAATAGGCGGACGTACATTTTGTCGCGTAAATAAAAAAGGGTTATGTGGCATGCAAAGATGATATAATATTTTTGAAACGAATTTGTTTAAAATTGTAAAATACATGCAAGTGCGTGCACATGATAATATTGTCGGTGTCGTTGGTGTACACTTGTGCCTAATATATTATTTTTGCGCATCGCATCCCTCTGTCTTCTTTGTACTTTGTACACTGAACTGTACAAGCAAACGTGTACCATTTACTATTTGTAATGGAATATCAATTATGTCAACGAACATTCTTATCATTTAGGTAGATCTCTGAGTTGTTGATCCAGATATTGCTGTGATTCATTCGCATGGCACTACATTCAATTTAACTTTTAATATCATATAACCATAACCATATGTGTGTGTATTCTTTGATTTGTTTGAGAGAAAAAAGATACAAAGTCTAAAGTTCATTTATTTTTCAAAATGAAAGAGTGAATGGTTATTTGAGAAATGGAATAGTAAGCAAAAATGTTATGATTATTATGACCGCTAAACAAAACCACATTATGAACCATTACATTTGTACTATAGCAAGTATGCATAAAAAAGAATATAAAAAAGTTTTTTACAAAGTGACTAGACTACTGCATCTTTTTAATAGAACAATACTGGCTTGTTTCTCCACTAGACCGGGCAGTTTAATTATTTTAGAGATTTTAGTAATCTATAAATCTAAATAATTTTATTACCCTTTTCCCCCTTCTCTCTCTCTAATAACTAATGACACTCCAATGTGCAAAATCCATAATCATTTTCCTCTCATCTTTCTAAACTAAACATTATTATGCACCGAGTACCACCGACTCTATAATTTTCTTATTTTCCATTTCTTAAAAAAATCTTCCATAGTCCACCCATTTCAAAAAAATGGGATAAACAAAAAAAACCAGTTGATTAATATGCACTGATAACAAACCGCATAGCTCTGGATTGGAATGGAACAAAACAACAGAATTACTTGACCAGTACATCAACATCAACCATGATGACTAAGCACAATCACACACACACCATTCTTTTCCATGTTATACTTTTGAAACAAATTCATTCTAATATTTATATTTATCTCTGGCAGAACTAATATGTGGTTTTTTTCATGGAGGCAGACATCATATAAAAAAAGATGGGCATAATAACATAATAGATAGTAAAAGAAGCATTGCACTTTCAAGGCAAACATTTTACCGTGTCGACCGTCGTAGTAAACAGCCTACCTGTCCTGTGTTAACGTATATATTTGATTATTGCAGTGCAAATTGAAGCAGAGAATTTTACTATACAATTTTATTCACAAGCAAACAAGTTAACTATTTATGCATGGAAATGTACAGTATAATGACAGGTCATATACAATGAGCATGTTTATTACATTTTTTCAAAAACTATCTTGAAGGTGGTAAAGGTAACAGGGAGCGAGATGACCGGTTCTTGATAAAACCGTACCCAGGAATATTTTTTATGCATGGTTTTTTTTGAATTCGACAAAGTCATGTGACGAGACAAGAAAAGTGTGCAGAGATGCGTGAATGGGCCATGGGGAAGGTAAAGTCAAAAGTACAAATAAAGAAATGCCGGTGATTTCTATCTCTCTCATTCGAATTAGCGTAATAATAGCTATATTACCATTTTCATATATGCTTTATGACTTGACAACTCAACCTTAACAAGTCTGCTAATTAAATCTTTACTGAGTTTACTGCTACCAACCAGCCTCTCTGAAATAAATACATTAAAAAACGAAAGGCCTCTGGTCTCGTCCACCGAATTTTTTTTGGCGTCTATTTCATTTTTTTATGCAATCTGGACCTGGAAAAATTGCTTTTAAATCTTCAAAACAATAAAAAATACGTACTCATTACTCTCTAATTTTCAAACAATTATACAATTTCAAAGTAAAATATATACACATTTTTTCCTTTACTCATTAAAGTGAGTAGAGTAGAGAAGCCAAAAATTATTATGATGATTTTGTACGTGACTTTTCAATAGCCTACTTATTTTCCTCGCAAAACAATTTGCACCGCACCAGAGTCCCATAACATTACTTGCTCTTCTGCATTCAATCTGTCAACAAACTTACATAAGTTCATCTTTTAGACTCCCAGTAATACTTTTTATTACATATTTACTAATACATTAAGTTGCGCAGCTTGTTATTGTACATATATCCATATATTATGTATATCGACATAAAAAAAACAGTTGGAATGGTCTATATAGAAATTTTGCACGAAACGAAGCCTCTCTCTCTCTCTTACCACGACGCAGTTTAGCACAAAGCGCATCTGCTACTAACAATTTTTATATGTAACGTACATATATACATTTCTGTCCAATAGCAAGTATTATAGTTGGAAGCGTCAAGAGAAATAAAAGGATTTCAAGAGTGCTCTGTTGCGCTTCAAGTGTAAATATTTACCTTCTCTCAAATAATATCAGTAGAAACGCATATGTAATAATAATACAGTGCTAGAACTGCGCTATTGCGGACAAAACTTGCTTTTACTCTCAAAACTAACTAGGGAGGCGAGAGAGGAGGTATACACACGTTTAGGCCAAAGCAAAATATAGTAAGGCAAGTTTATATAGTAATTTAATACATTCGCGTGTCTTGTAAGTTGAAGAAGCACATCCATCCTTTTTTTATTTTGCACAAAAGTTCATTGAAAAAGTTTCGCAGCTTTTTTTACTGTTTATCTTTCTCCCTCTCTCTGTAAATTGTTTCATTTGCTGTTTTCCATTCT
>JAQFZH010003220.1:0-14327 GCA_034695485.1 Entomobrya nivalis | reverse complement strand
ATTACATGTCATGGGTTGTCAGTAGTCATGATTCAGATTTATCTACGTGTTTTCTTCGTGTCTTGACATGACTTGTTGGTGTGTATACAAGTAGGATACTAACTTTACTGACTATGGTATCTGCCTACTCAATCTGTACACATAATACCAGGTATTCTCTTTTGCTGGGAACATGCAATTTATTAGTTAGCATTATTTCAAAGGACAAGGACAACATAGCAACATATTATGATTGTGGTATGTTGAGTGGCTTTGGCTTGACTAAGTAAGTGCTGCTGTATTTCACAAAAAAACACTTGTCTTTTCCAACTTCAGCGAGTTATTATTATCCCATTTTGTTGATGCCTGTCAGTAGTACATCCATGTACAAAAACTACTTCATGTTAACGATCTCACTCCAGATTTAAAATGGTGATTTGCAAAAACACGTATGTACAAGCAGAGTAATTTCTCATCGTAACCGTTATATGTAAAAATTTGCATCAGCTGAAGAGCAGAGCAGTGGTATTCAATGCTATAATATATACTAGTTTCAAAAAATCCTCACAAAAACCGCCCTACTTGTTTTTATAGCTATACATATAATATGCATGTTTTCTATTAGTATAGACATGATATATATTACAGATACAGATAGTCATCAATTTTTTATTTTCTCGTTTAATTTTATACTTGTTTTTGTTGGCTATATAAATGCTATCGAAATAGTACCATTGACCCCACTTTCACCATTTGCGCCTCTTATAAAACCAGAGTATCAGCGTAAAAACAGAAACTGAAGTACCTATGTAGGTAGGCGTTGTAAGTTAACTCCCCCATGACAAGAGAACAAGACATGGAAAAAGCGTCCAATTCTCATCTTTCTCATGAAGTTGTTTCCTGTTCTTCTGAAGCATTTCACCGTTTTGTGTAATAACAGGGCATTGGGTACATTTTTGGGCGGATATTTGTCCCTCGTTCGGACTGTGACTGTGACCGGTTCAATGGAAACCTTTTTTACAAATAAAAGAGAGATCATCCACTTCACCAGAAAAAGTCTCAATTCACAATCCCATCCAAAACCACACACACCAGTGAACTTGTGGGCTGTTTCACCAAAGTGCAGAAACTTGGAAAAAAAAGTTTGCCGGACTGCCTCAAAGGCACTCCCAAAACCCAAACCAGTCCAAAAAGTGTGACATAACATGTCTGGTATCTCTCATATAGGTATCCATTTTTTTGTGAATCTCATCACTGCTGCAGAACGTTCATACCAGGAAATCTCCTGGATTACGATACAGAAAAAATCTTCGTTTTATGCAACTTACTTACGATTAGAAGATCTATACGAAAAAGTTTCCTTAGATTACTTTTTTTACGAAAGTAAGTCTTCTGGTGTACTTTTTTTATTACAGACTTGTGTATTGTGTGTACTATCCGTTTGACCATATAACCTCATGTCTAGAATCCATGACCGAGGAGGGATATAAAAGAAGAAAATAATAGTTTCCTCCATTTTTTTCCTTTTCAAATAAATAATGATCAGAATATATCCGACAACCATGAATGTAAGGTGTGTAATGTATACTGCTTGGATACTCTTCTGCTACAAAAGAGATAATCACAACAACTCAAATCCAAAAAGAAAAAAAGTCGAGAAGAAAAGACACGGTAATAACTTCAACGTTTTCTTTACTTCTGCGTCTCCAGTGAACCATGTTCAATGTTCATTTTTTTCTATCTCTTTTTTGCACACATTTCTTTGATTATTGTAGTCATACTATTACTTAACTCATTCAACAAGCTGCAGTAATAGTTACACCATAAGGAAAGTTACAAAACTAAAATGGATTATTTTTCAGACGTCATCCTTCCAGAGACCATTCCAGAACCTATTCTTCTGCTTCAATTTTTCTTTAGAAAACATGAACAGGGAAAAAGATATATACCATAATGACGAAAATAGGCAATAATGCAATAGAGCTTTATCATACCAAAAGTAGCACAGCCAAATACAAGGCTGTAATTTCAATGCGGTGCAATTTCTTTGAAGGGATCATCTTTTCAAGGGAATGAAAAGGCATAAAAACTAATTTCGAGATTTTTATGATATGATGTAATATTACATTTATACTTTTTCGTTGGATGGGTTATGTTTAAATGATAATATACATCTTCATCATAATCAAACTAGAATGACCATTTTTACCATTTGTCAATCCCTGTCGTCTTACAGCGGCAATCACAATACGGACAAATGATCGTGGCACATGATGACGCAATTGGGGTCACATAATCATGATTAAATTCCTGACAAGTTAAGCAAAGTCATAAAGTAACAAGCACATCATGATTTTGCGCTATTTTACTTATCTTTTCTGATACTCGTATGCAATGAAATAACTTCGTAAAAAACAATTACTTCCACACGTTCTGCCTCCCAAACTTGATTACTACTTAATTTTGTTACGCTTTCGTGGTAAGTAAATTATCTTTTTTTAAACACCACATCTACTCTAATAGTTGTCATAAAAATCAGTTACATACTTTATTTTACGTCAACGTTATATAAGTTTGCCCCGTCCGTTGAAAATTAATTCCAAGGATTTAATTACAATGTCATTATGTAACTCTCCCGTGTAATAGCATTGCAAACATTGTATAATGTTGAGTGTTTGCGTACGAGTTTGCAAGTTGCCACTAACTTTAAAGCAATTTGCGAAAGTTTCACTCATGTTTAACTGAACTATCTATTTCAGTGTTTGAAAACCAAATGAGTACCGAACAAAAGTAATAGGTTTTCTAAAAATTCGCCAGTCAGATTTCGCAACAGTATGTACTGCCAGTTATTGTAAGACAATTGCTACTACGGGGAATTGGCCGCATTAGTTCAGAGATACAGCAACTGGAGCAGTTGTCAGTTGCTGAACTCTGTTTACAACACTTCTAAGTGTTATTGATGATGACGATGACGACATAGTAAAATGATTTGATAAAGTGTCACATGTGGCAACAACACTGAACTGGCTTATATTAGAAGAAGCCACAGAAAACGAAAAATACTTTTTCCTGGAGTCTCAAAACTTTCTCTTTTACAGCATCATAGAAGCATTCAAAACACATGAGCATTTTCCTATTTCTTGAAGTCATATAAGTGGAGCGGGTGTGCGGTGTAATCATCATCATTATATTATATAGTAGAGATCCGTTACATGTATACAACTTTTTTGTGAAGAGTTAAGAAGACGAAGAAAGAGTAAAGTAATTTTTGTGCAGAAGTGCAAGTCTAAAACAATTTTACGATGAGAGCACACAACTCCAAATTTCTATCATGCATCAGATGAGAAGAAATAAGGAAGAAAAAAGTAGACCAGGCAAACTAAGCGTGCACAGTAAATTTTTTATTCCGTAAAGCTTGATTGCCTTTCCTCCGGAATAAAATCCTTGTTTCTGTGTCATGTCACAAAGTAAAAAATGTTGGTGAAGGGGATGGATACCGAAAGGCGAGTCGAATGCGTGTTAGTTCAAAAATGGGCGTGGTGGTGGTAAGTATACCAAAATGCTTAGTTGACTAACACTCATACTTTAAACTCCCATTTGAAAAGTTTTGAATATCCATAAGCCTGAATTCATATTTCCTTTTCCGTCTCTCTTTTTTCCCTAGCATAATCATATCCATAAATACTACCGCTGACGATTGTGTTGACTATGAAGACGACCTAGCATTATCATTATGTTTCTTTGCATTGCATAACAAAACATCGTAACATCAGTCGAAGATAACTTGACTATGCCGGATGAGATGAAAACCTTGATTCCATCCGTTTCCTGTGTGTTGGATGCTTACACAAAAACATTTCGTGAAAATATCCATGTTATATGGGATATGTGCTTTTAGGTACATGCACGCACTTTATTCACTTTTACATCACTTTCTCTTTTACATTCCGTGCATGTATGTAGCTATCGTAGCTTTCTCTTTTAAAACCATTATATCCTGTTGTAGGGCTTGACATCCTGCATCAAACCATCGACATCAAAATAAAGGATTTCAAAAGCAGCAGCATCAACATAAAATACAAAAAGGAACATAAATTTTCACTGAAGACCATAACTAGATCTACTCAGCACGAATCTCCAGCTTTTAAGTAAAATACACACACGTTACGTAGATTTCTTCATATCCACTTTTTTATCATTTTCATTGTCCATGTAAAGCTACCCGGCTACACATCACCACCGACCCAAAATTCATTGCAATAATGAAATAGTCAACAACAAAAGCGTAAATATAGCGCTGATGTGATGATACTTGTGTGTGTCGTGTCCGTAGGAGAAATTTGAAAGAGTAACATAGCATCACAACAGCAACAATAACAACTCGACAAAAGAGAGTGATTTCATTCTTCACTGAACTATATACTGTATTCTAAATTGTTAGAGAAGCCAATACCCAAATTTCGAAGTACATACTTCATTCCAGTTGAGATGCGTTGGTTGGTGGTAGTGTTAGTTTGGCAGTGGTACCAGCAGGCAACACATGTGTGCCGTGTGCAATCCATCCTATTATTATTACTTCTATACAAAAAGAGGTCCCTTCAGTAAAATTGTAATCATGACAGAAAGGCAAGCAAGCGTGCATGCATGCCATCCATGTCGCTTATGTCGGTAAGTACTTTTCCCTGCACATCCACATATTATTATTACGATCCCAGCCGTGGGAGAGATTTTCTGAGAGAAGAGAAAAGGATTACAGCATGATAAAGGATGTGGAGGCCCTTAGTAAAAGAATGGATAGAATGTATGACGGTTGCAAAGTCCCTTTATTTCCTTCTTCTCAACTTTCTCTTTTATTGTTGGATTGCCTGCATTTTGTCAGTTGTTGGATTGTATTTTCATTTTATCTGCAGTGCAGTTTTATCATCAACAGCAACAGTACCATGTCCAACAACTGCTGGTAACGCAATAAAATGGCTAAAGAGAGGCAGAGTATGGAACAAGTGTAGATAAATACAGACACACACTATTACGCGACATTACTGGCATGGCGTCACACTCAACTTGACACATTATGTACCTTAAACTTATTTATTGCATCGGCTTCCCATACAACATATCTTTTGCAATTGTAGAATGAGAGAAATGATCATCATTTCTATTCCAAGAACTTGGGATAAATGTTAACTGATATGGTATGACAGTATTTTTCCCTCATTGTCAACATGATGTTTTCCGGTGGTTGAAATGGTGGTGGGATGATGTGAAAATACAGTAGGTAAACTGTGGTAACAAGTTGGAAGGCATGTGAAATGTTTGGAAGTAAATTCTATGTTTTTGTAGTGACCAAACTGTATACATACTTAACCGTTGGCTTATTCTGCCCTTGTCCCAAGTCAACTATTCCTCTGAACAAATACTATTTGAATTGAACAATAACAAGTATGGCATGGCAAATCACAATTTGTTATCAGATCATGCTGAGTAAGGATTGCAAAACAGCCAAGATTTTTTTTCAAAGTTCGCCAAGCCAAATCTAAAATCCAGCAAGAAATAACAAGCTTGTCTATCAGGTATGTACACAAAATTGCTTCTTGTTTACCTACTAGGTTTATTATTATGATCGGCAGTAATGATAGTGTTTGATCTCTAAATTGTATAACTATAATGTATGTATGTGGTAGCCAACCGTATCTTCCTTAGCCTATTGTGCTATTTTCCTAACCGGATTCCTTTTTACTTTGATGTCATTCGCTTTTACATTCCCTTTTTTTGTCATGATGCGATTGGGGTTAGTGATAGTACATGAATATGCTCTATTCTTTTTGTCAAAGTGCTCCTCTGACAGTTAAGCTTGTATATAAGCACACCTTTCACATAAAGAAACATTGAACGCACACAGTGTATGTAAGTATGTACAGACATAATGTATGTACATATTTCATTGCTCTTGCCTTCGCACAGAATTCTACACAAATTTATTTACTTTTTTCAACTTTCCATTGTTTTTACTTTTAAAACGTTCCGACACCGCCTTTACTTTATATACACAAAGAGATAACACATCATAAATTTTCTCTGTGTCATCTCCTCCTCCTACACTGCATTACTGACTACCATCAACCCATCCCACCTCTTTCTGTTTTTTTCTTTTTGACTGACAAAGTGTACCGTCTATTTCCTTCCTGCGTCAAAGTGAGTGAGTACGTTTGTAAAAATAGCCAAATGTGCGAAAGCAAGAATTCAAACATAAATAAAAAACACGAAAAACTATGTTTCTGAAGTTCATCGTTTTTTATTGTGAATATGAATTACATAAAGAGAATAAGTATGCACATAAAAAGATAACATATTGCTTGGGAGAGTGTATGTATGTATGTTTTTTGAAGAGAAATGTGAGCCACCTTATTTTCCAAAATAATACGCCATTTTGGACACCATTCAAGGATTTACATGTCAAGTAAGTTGCCTGCTGCTGCGTTTTTCTGTTGTTATTTTGAAGGAGATTTCCTTCCTGGATTTTCAAGTAAGTTAGTAAGTTATATTTTATGGGAACATCTTTTTTCAGAGCAGAACAGTTCAGCAAAATACAGTTCATGGTACACATTATGTGCATGTATGTTTGGTTTAATATAGTAATTTTGGAAAGTGTCTATATTTCTTGCCATTCCCCATTGATCTCTTCTTTTGGACCTTTTGATCCTTTCTAAAATTTGCAGTAACCTCGTTTATATAACAAAAATACACGCTCGTTTACTCGTTTATTTTTTCTCAAGAGGAAAATAAAATTGTAAACATATAAGGAACCCAATATAGCGTTTAAAGTATAAATAATTTTATTGCAAAATTGGCCAGTTGGAGAGCTACTTATATTGTATGATATGGTGAAAGTGGCATGGCTAAATTCCTTTTTTGAGAATTATTGTGACTTTTGTTTAAAGTAGGAATTCTGCCAACTTAATGTCAAATAAAATAGGAAAGATCGCAAGATTATTTATACGAATTGAATGAGAAAAGGTGTTTTGGGAGTGAGATGTACATATGCATATACTATAGTCTTATGATTACATTGATATTACGTGGTATTCCAAAGACTTTAAAATGCTAAATGCAACCGGAAAAAGTAAATGGGATCCTTTTTATTTCAACCTTATCGTTGCTTGTTTTTGGCAAAATACAATAAAGCGATGGGATATTATGGGAACATGTAAAATAAATAGCTATTATTTATTTACTTTCTTTTTTGGTTATTATTGAAACTGGGACGATGTGATCACTGCAATTTAAGCAACTTTTATGTGTGTTTTTGGAAAGCGAAACTACTATGCTATTATTGTTGCTGCTACTTTGATTATCCTTGAGGTATCCGTTCCAACAAATAATTTGGGAGAGGGATCAGCTGCTCTTGTTGCAAGCAAGAGTTCTCTGGATGTGATGGAGGAAGAAATAGTTGGAAAAATTGGAATGAAGCAAAGAAGCAACCTGGGCCTACACCAAGAAACAACGTGTGGGAAATTGGCTGAAAGCCAGCAGCGAAGTAAGCAGTAGTTTTCAAAAAGATTTCATGGGATTTTGAAACAATAGAAAATTATATGGAAGGAAAGCGTGCAAATAAAATGAATGGAAACAGGAGATATGCTTACTACATGAAGGAATTCGCAATCTATGCTTACGAGATTCAATGATTTTTCTATAAGATACCAACGCAGACGAAGAACAAAAGCTATGTATGTATTTTTTGTATAGGATACTGGAATTTTATTTCTTTAACTCTTTTTCATAATTGGTGTTTTTTATAATGACATTTCTTTTATTATGGCCTATAAATATGGCCTTTTTGCATATATTTTGATTTTTTTAAATGGAAATTTGCATTTCACTTTTTGATTGCGTACTCACTACAATCCCAAAACCAAAACAAGACCTGATTTTATATTGCCGTTTCTGACAGGAAAGCAATGCAATGCAATTGTCGTTGAATGAACCTAATACAATTTTCCGCCTTTTACTTCCGCCCCTCCAATCACTTGAACGAAAACCATCCTCCTAACTCCAAATCATTACCAGAAGTTGTAAACGAGCCTATTCCTACAGCAACGTAGTTTTTCCATATGTTATTGCCGATATAAATTCATCCGTTCGATTTCCACTCATTTATTTGACCATGATCACCACAACTTGGAATTGTAACTGTACGTATCAGTCGACAAAGTTGTAATTGCGTAGCAGATTAAACTTGGCAACAAAAGTAGTAAATGACCGGAATTTATGCCCGTATCAGTATCCGTTTGTGCTATTTCATGCAAGAGCTAGGAACAGTTGTGGTCATTTTTGTGGATACCAACATTATTTAGAAAAAACTGGGTGTCAAATAAAATGTATTCAAATTTCAGGTAAAAAAAGAACTTTCCTTTATGCTGTACCAAATCAACAAACTTTGACCCATTTTACTTTCTCCGCTCAAATACCCTTCGCAAATTTTTATTAGTTTTTGTTTATCGAGAAAATAAAAATAATGACTTTATTTCTTAATTTTTCTCACTAACACATTACAGCAAACTGACCAACAACTTAGCTTTCACACGAGTAGGTTACGACAGACAACTTAATTCCTCAGTCTTTCTTAATACATTTATTTTAAAAACACAAGATTGTTGAACTTTCTCCTGTCCACCATACTGACATTAATAGCGCATGTAGGCTCCACTCAACTTCGACTCCATTTCAATTCATTGAATATTTTATGACACGATACGATCAATGACATTACTTTTCAGTCAACTTACTCAATATTCATTCTTTTTGCTTGGTAGTACCATCATCGTCATCACGGTAGCCATAGCCATGCATGTCATCATTTTCATGTCGTTCGCTCGTGTCTCAACCAAACTAACGAAAACAACCTGTCTTTACAGCTATTATCCTGTCTTCTGTTCTTGCAACCAAACTTTTACAATGTACAAACTAAAATGCATTGCACTTTTAATAATGTTGTAAACTTACAAGTAAATATGCACACCGGTAATTCAAATGGAAAGACTTTTTTTTGGAAAATACAATTTTTATATAAAAAATACTCCAAAGTTAAATAAATGACTAAAAACCATGCACATTTTTGTTCTCCTAGTTTTTTTTGTAATGATGATGTTCCCTTCCAACTCAAACCATTTTAGTTTGTGAGACTGGTGTGGGGTGCCACACCACCGGGAAAACCGTAATTGTCAGTAGCAGGGAAACCTAGTAGGCTGGAAGGAGCGTGGCAAGGAGCAGCATAAGAAACGTTTTAGTTCTAGAATTTCCAACGAGACGGAACACTTTTCACCATTTTCCACACTAGACACTAGAAGCAAAGTTATGTAGCATGCAAGTCAGACATGGACATGTGCATTAAAGAGTCCAGACCAGCGACCAGCAAAGTTGGTAAGTATGCATGGATGGATACATTCTTGGTCGTGTCGTGAGTCTAGTTTAGTTTAGTTTAGTTTAGAACTTTATTAGCAGTAAAAATTATAACTACTAACATGTGTAACAACGTGTCAGTATACATAGATACATACATAGTCGTGGGCTGTGAGTAAAAGCGCAATGTAACACATTACAAATTTTCTGTGGATTTTCCCAAGAGTGCAATATAACCATGCATGCGTCACATTTACATATATGCATGCAAGTTGGCGAAGAAGACATGAAATGAAATGCGATAAACTATAGAAGTGAGCGAATATTAAAAACAAATACAATCTCAATGCGAATCAAATTTGCGAACTGTAAATGTTATGTGCGTTCTATTGCATTTGAATCGGATATGGTGTGTTACGTGGTTAGTTATTTCGGATGAAAATTTTCATTTCAATCTAAACTTACTAACCACAAAATAGTTTAAATGTAAATGAATCTCGGCGAATGAATAATATTATTGTAAGGCCAAAGGATTCCGCTTTCAATTAAAACTAATGTGGTATTTCTTGCCCATACTCTTCTTCTCTTATTTTGGCCATTGACATTGGTGATGGCGACATAATAATAGAAAAGTATTTATAATAATGCTTTGTATGTAAATGTAATGTAACGTGATTTGGTTTAGTATTGAAAAAAGGATAGTGTTCAAACCCCTGGTTTTAAATTGCTTCATGTTTCCGCTAGTTAAATGTTTAACGCCTTTCGTGCTTAGAAAGCAGAGCAAAACTACACGAACTGGATGTTGGTTCACTGCTTTAATAAGTGAGGTATGACATTATTGATATTTTATATTTATGTTATACTTGCAAGTGCAACTATTTCTCCACTTGGAAACTTCCAAATAAGTTGGTACGTGTATGCTTGTTAGTTGACTTTACATATATTATGCTAACAACTTTTTAAATGTCCACTGGCGTTTTCTAAACAATATTAGTAGAAACAAATTCGTATTATGGAAATTAATTTCAAGGTAAAGTTGAAGTTGAGAATATGGAGATTGAACAGTAACACTGAAACTTTTTTTTAATGCTATTTTGTCAAACTTTCAAGGATGCATTTGAGAAAAGACGGATTTATTTTGAATTCATGAAATGTTACGATTTATAATTGCAGAATAATAGTAAATCAATAAGTGAGTGTAAATGTAATAGGAAGCTGGAGAAAGTTTGGTTGTGAGTAAGTTCAACATTCTTAGAGTTTAGAATTCATATACTTTAACATGAGCTATATAATACACAGCAGAGAAAATATTAAGTATTAGAAAGGCTATGCAATAAACATTTATGTTTTTATACTTTGCAAACTCGCTTTAAATTGCTCGTTCAAAGCAATAAATTTTGCTTCTATGCAAGCGTGGAATTATGTTGCAACAAAAATTACTTGTTGTCTACTACTTGCAAGTTGTTACTTCTTCAAACATACAAATTGCATGACATAACTCATCCTATCACAAGTGTGCTTTTTACACACATTTTTCTTGCACTGTTAATCTTTTAACAAAATGCATTACATTCATGTGACATGAATACATATTGTTTGTTTGCTCACTTGTCCTGGACAAAATATTGCTGTCAACGCCTCAGCAGCAGTTCTGCAGCTCAGTGCATGCATGTTGTTAATTTAACAAAACATTATCTCAGCATAGTAATATGTTACATGCATACTTTGCATACCATGCGAAACTTCCATAATTTTACCTTTCATAAAGAATATAACTAAGATGGAAATGAAAAGAATGAAGTTTAAATGTATACATATGTAATTCTGCCGGTGAGATTTTAATACAAATCCTGTACTACTTGTGTTCATTAAACTGTACATTTGTAACATGCTGTTTAGATAACTGCTAATTCTGTCTTTAAATATATCTCATACTTCAAGAGGATTTAAATCCATGTGAACATGGTGTCTATTTAATCCAAAGTACAAATTTTCCCGAATGTTTTCTCATATGCAAGTCTCACTGTATTTACATTACATTTTCAAAGTAAAGGAAGCACAGCACTTATCTTTTCTGTTAAAGCTTTTAATATTCTGTCGCTTTGCATTATAAAGTACACATAAATACTTTTCCCATACAGGTTTTATGCATACATCTTAAAAAAATGGAACACGCCAAAAAATCATCGAGCAAACAGGATTTACTCTTGACTTTCATCAATTCACATCACTTTACCTTCTCCGCCTTCTTTTTCCCCGTGTAATATATCCGTTTTGATTTTTTTTGCAAAACGGTATATAACATATTTATGTACATGCATATTATTCATATATACTACATTTGTAGATAGATGTAGATAAGTAATCCACTTTAGCAATCGATACACAAAACGTAAAGTACACTATGAATGCCCGTTGTACTTAAACAAACACAAATATTTTTCCTCATGTCGCAAAAAGAACAATATAGAACTTCAATAAATCCTGACATTAAACTTTAAGCTTACAAACCATTTTTTTTTTCATTTTCTATATAAAAAATGAGTGTTACCTTACGGGATACAGTGCACAATTTTTTTTCTCGCATATTTTGCACAGGTTGAAAGAAAGTGAGCCTAGTGAAAATAATCGTTTCGTTTAATGGAACATGACTAAAACACCGCTTGGAGTTGGATTGACGTGACTTCACAGTTTCATTTTAAACAACAGCAGGGGTTACTGTCGAAACTTTTTGGTAATAGGTTGTTAGCCAGTAGGTAGCATTTATAAGTACTGTTGTTTAGATGCTAAACGCGTTTTGATGTAGTCTTTTTTTGATGATGATGATGAACGTTACGAAGTGGAATAGGGATTTTCATAAGAAATTATACGAAGAAAACGTCTAAGTACGTGACAAAATGAAATTTTATTGGGCTAATTTCCTAGGAGTGAAATGGAAATGAATGACATGACATGCTGAAAAGAAATGTGTTGTTTAACTTTTGCTTTTTGCAATGTACATGAGCAGGACAGAATGCGACAAACCTTAGTTAGCATTCTAAATCCCGTGGATTTTTTAAACTGGCAAATTTCTGATCCATATCAAGTTACACGAGCATAATCTACTATTACAGGGAGCATACGCTGTTCTTTACCAGATACGATATTGCTTAAAGGTATCATTATAATGCGAAAATAAAATCGTAGTGATTTCAAATAAATTGCTCTATTGCTGAATTCTCTTGTGGTTTTCCCCGCTAAACTTTCTTGTTTGTGACAGAAGACAAAAGTTTCCACCTGAATTTCTGTCTGCACATAGGTAAATATGCATACATGCATTAACATGATGTGACTCTGGCATGCCATGATATTTTCTCTATATGCATTATTTTTCCAAATAAAAAATTTCCATTGTATAGATTTGAATTGGATTTCCTTTCAACTACCTGTCCATGTAAGCAATATGTTTATATAATTATTTCGCCATTTTCCTTGTTTTATTATTCTTTTGTTGATGGATATCACAAGCTTACATACGTATAGTATATACACCTTAAGCGTTTTGCGCACTTTTTTTATTTCTCGTTTTCCAACCCTCCTCTAAAATTTACAATACGTGTGTGCAGTCATATATTTTGCATGTTTTTCATTTGTTTCTGTGCCTTGTCTGAAGGAAGTCAAGTTGAATGTTTTTGCAGTTCACAGAAAATGTTAATCAATACTTATACTACCTATATAGCACCTCTTTTCTACGATTCAAATGCAAAAAAATGCTTGAACATTCACAATCAGTCAGCTGCTGTTTTACGTACTTGTGAGGTTTATTGAGTTACTGGAAAACACTACACAAAAACGAACGGATATTATATGCATTTTGCGAGGAAAGTAAGATAAGTTAAGTGAAAGGTACATAAATTTTGTGCAATAGTTCACCACACTATACATATGATACCACACCTTCACAGGAAAAACCTGTAGGGAGGGAAAACGAAAGGGATTTTACTACTACTGCGTATTTCCCGTATATTAAATCAGTATAGAGAAAAGTCCTCCTACCAAGTAGTAGGCGAGTAAACAAAATGCATGTACGCAAGTTCGATTTCCCACATGTACCCAAAAAAAAGTTGTTTCTTCTAAGGCAAGCCTGAATTGTGTGATGGTGAGATAATTGAAAGCTGATATTATACAACTTTGGTTTTGGTATGCATACAGAAAAGTTTGCATGTTCTCCCGACTTGTTCACAATCATAGTCTTTTGATCAGTAAAATTATTACGTGCAGTTAGCTTTGCTTTGGTTTTTTGGTACGTATTTTCATTTTCCTTTCATGTCATATCAAATTAAGTATGAATGCACAAGAATAAGGAAGAAAGCTTCGTTTGTTCTTCCGAGTGAACTGTGAGAGATGCAATAAAATAACACTTTCCCTGCCATTGAACTCTACTCAAACTTTTCCGAGTGTTTGTGTAATAAAGTAATGTAAAACTGAATGTTGACAGAATAATGATCCAAGTCAAAGAACGCAAATGATGCATGCACCTTTATTTGAGTTTGTAGTAAAAAAAATTACTACAACTATAACTATATATACTACGACGAAGTTTCTATTTAGGAATTATTTACTGTTTCCAATAATAATGGTATTATTTCGCTTTGAAACTTTATAACATTGATTTGAATTCCTCCTTAATATAATAAATGATTCGTTCGCAAAATTTCTAACGATATTTGATCTTGTACGTACTGTTCACAATAATAAAGGAAACATGAAACACCTAATGAATGGAAATAAGCATATAGATAGAATTAATTATACAAAATAGAAAATCATGAAGGATATATATATCAAAGTTAGTGAACAGGAAATTTGCAATTTGTAATGCAATACGACTTTTGCTTTATCTATGTAGAATGTTTCGTCAAGTAGAATTTTGTTTGATGTTTTGTTGCGTAAAATGTAAATGAGATAAAAAA
>JAQFZH010003219.1:0-14331 GCA_034695485.1 Entomobrya nivalis | reverse complement strand
TTATACTGAAGTGGCTGGAAAAGTGAAGTTGACAAATGCCTTGGGGACATATGATACACACGTTTTCACCAGCAGTCTCCTCCATCTTCTCTCTGACTCAGTCATAAAAAAGGACAAAAGGCGAAAAGAGAACGAGAGAAAAGGGATCTATACGTGCCACAACTGAATATACCATAAAACCTTAAATAGTAGCACATATACCAATTCTCTTAAAAACTCGCTGTATTCCACAACTATCTATAGTCTAGCTTTAGAACCCAACAATTACGAAACCCACTCAAGTTTATTAAATAGATAAAATAACGACCAGCCTTAAGGATTACAAGTTTTACGGTATAACCATTTGTATAATGTGTCTTATACATTACTATACTTTAACAATAATCGTTTTAATCTTTGTCTTCCTACTACCACGACTACTGTTACAAGACTAGCTGGCAACAATAGAACAGACTGTTCTCACGTATGTACTTTCTCTCTTTTTTTTGCTGTAAGCACAAAACAAGAAGCTTAAATGCTCCAAAGTACACAAAAAGCAAACTGCAGAAAAAAAGTACACAATGGAAAATTCTAAAGTTACTCGAAATTCTTTTACTGCTACTCCAATTCCTTTGTTATTGTCCTATTCACAATCATCATATCATCAGCAGGATTACTTACAGTTTTATACTGTCATATTTTTTTTTGCTTTCGCTCTCTGACTAGATTTTTTATGTTGTTGTCAAGGCAGTAATAGTTGTAAAATACCACGATTCAATGAATAGTACATCATACCATACCATATACACTTATTTATCATCGTAAAAGCATACATATAAAATATGCCAGACATTGTCCTTTTTTTAGAACATAATACCTCATATAACCATCAGAAATAATAAGTAATAAGGGATTTTCTTGTCGTCGTAGTCATATCCTTGGCATACAACGTATTTTTCTTGTTGTCTTTGGATTTCGTTGTTTTTGTTGTGACTAAGATTGGTTGACATGATTTCTAGTAGGATAAATAAATACGTCCGTTATAAAACTTTTATAACAAGACAGCCACAGAAACAAAATCTATAAATATGTAATGAACAATGTTGTAGTAGGAGTAAAAGTGGTAAAGTGATATGTAGAAGCTTGATATTGAGAAAGTGGCTGGTGCGGTAGGTGAAAGTGTCGAGTGACGACAGCCAGGAAGACGTATGTCTAAATAAATAAAATGGAAAAGTGGGAAAATTGTCCTGGGTATTAATCGAATTCTTTTTTGTGAATTTTTTATGAGTTCAATGCGTATCTTATGGTGTTGTTGTGCTGGGTGTTTATTCAGAAGAAGATGTCAGCGCCAACAACATGTCAAACGCAAAGATTTTGCTTACTAGGGAAATGCGAGCAAAACTTTATACATGATGAAAAATTAATTTTTGTAATGCTGGGAATGCATGAAACCTGATTAAAAAATCTGTTTTTTTGATGATGATATGCTTTTGTTTCACTTTTTTCTTGGATAAATTTTTGCAGCTCTGTATGAAGGATCCTCGTTGTAAGAAACTTCAACTGACGGATCTCCTCGTCTCCCCGGTTCAGCACATTATGAAAGTCCCACTAATTCTGAAAGACATTCAGAGTCGAACGAATGAGCCTCAAGAGAAAGACATCATTATACAGATATTAGAAATCCAAGAAACTTCGATACGTAAGTTCTATACTATTTTAGTTTTTCGTGTAAGTTTGGAAGACGAAGAAGTGTATTTGTAGTAGTTTTCTTGTTTAGCTTTGTTCTCCACTCGGTTTGTTTTTTTCCTTTTGTATTTAAATTCGAATTTCTAATGAGAAACACATCATAATTTTCAACTAAAGCGTGGGAAATAAATAAAGCGACAAATATTCCACTCATATTTGGATTTAGGGTTTGTTTTCATTTACTCAAAACTTTGCATATTATCCACCAATTTCAAAATGCCCATATTTGTAATTTTATAGTAAATTCAATGAAAAGTTGCAATTTATAGTTGAATCAAATTGATAAAATATGTATACACACAATTTCAACATAAGAATGCATATTCATGTAAGATTCATATTATTTATTCTGAATACTACTTTAAACGCTGAAGGCAATAAAAAAACCAATACCAAATTTTTCTAAAATATAAGAATTACATACTTAGTTTTCAAAACTAAAATGCCCCCATGATATTGTTTATCATAAAAATGGTCTAGCTGACTATTAGAGAATCTAAGCAAATATACAATAACCATAAAATAAGTCTAATTTTTTGATGACGAGAAAAATTATCCTCAGCAAGTCAGCAACACATAAAATGTGTGTATATGTTTATACCATTTATTTTAAGCATTATATATTATGTTTTATGTACTCCATGACATAGTATTAAAACTTATCTTACAGCCTTTATATTATCGTTGGCATTGTTTTTAGAACAGTCTGCGCTTATTTTTAGATAAGTAATTCTTGATGAAAGCTGAAATACTAAAGAGCAAGACAGCGTAATACGTTGCCTGTCGTCTTTCAGTTTTCTTTTGTTTACAAATCTATATCTTGATGAGTGTATACTGCTTATATGTTTTTATGTTCATATTATTGGTACAAAACTAGATTACAGGTTTCACAAATTTGTTGGAAAATATTTGGGACACGCTTTATTAAGAAACCTTTATTAAGCAAACTTATTGTTAAATACTAATATTTTATACGCATTTATTTATTGTGTGTTTATGTAATTTGTACTTAGAAGTGTAACATTTAGTTTTCTATAAGAAATAGATGCTTGGTTCCCATTAACATAATGTATATGTACAAAGAAATAGCTTTAACGAAAAAGAAAATAACCATATAAGTATATGAACATACATTCGTAATTAATTGCAAATTTTACACTTCTTTTGCACTTATCGATCGAATCTCAGTTTTGCAAATTTATACGAAGAGCTTCATCGGCTCTTTTTAATTCCGAACCAAACTTTCTCTGGGAGCAATTATTTCAAAAACTATACAACGACAACATAAGCAGTGAAGTGAAACTATAAATGTGCACTAGACAGGACTCTGTTATATCTACCTGCTGTGTTTTACATATTGAGCTGAGCTGTAAGAGCACCTAATCTATTTCACAAGAGCAAAATTACTGACTACAAGAAACTAATTTTCCGTCTTTATATATATATATATATCAATTTCGTGCTAAATTGCAGAGGTGGCAAATTCAAAACTTTTCGTATCACTCTACTTTGCTTTTCTTTCTAGACATTGTCAACAGCCTTTTCGTTTATGGCGCCGCGTTAGAATGTCAAAACGGCGTTGCTCCAAATGACGAAACGCTAAAGTCGACATTTTAAGAACGACGAAATGTCAAAGTATTTATATTTTGTTTGCGGGATATAAATAGGAATGTAAAATATTTTTTACTCTTTTAAATTTTTAATTCTTTTTTCGCTGTAATTTGATTTTTCTGTTTTAAAGATATATTTTATTAATTTGGTGAGATGTATGTGTATACATGCATATAGCATAGCTGTATTATCTTTATACAAACGTTTGCACTTTCACTACTCGTTGTAACTGAAAACTTTTGATTGGACAAAGTCAGAAAGTTTGGTTTGCCTTTTCTCTTTGAAAAAAGTACAAGATTGGTGAATTGTCGTTTTGCCGAAGTGTCACCCAAAATCTCATTTACACCGACTGCGTTTTTAATCGTATTATCATTATTTTATAATAATAAAAACATTATTTGCTCAAGTAGGTCGGTAGTTGATGATGATTGTCCCCTGTATCCGTTTACTCTGCTTTAACAATAATATAAAAATCACCTTGTTAGTGTCATGTTTATGCTATTGCGTAACTCCACAGAATTCTGTAACACGAGAACAACGCAATGATAGTATTATGCCTGTCGTATTTTTGTTGCTTTCTCTTTCCCAGTGGTAGACTTGGCTTAGTGACCAAATTACTTTTTTCATCATTCAACAGGTGAGCTAGACGACAAAATGAGATGGCTGAAGAATTACGAAAGACTACTAGAGATACAGCGAAACATCGTATGGCCATCTATTCTTGAGATGGAACCCAAAGTAAGAAAAAAAAACAAGAAACCTTTCACCATGTCATTTATTTATTAAGCTACAGTTCTCTCTCAAACACTCCTACTTATTATTAGTATACGATTACTTTTTTGTCATTTATTATTTATTTCTCCTTTTCAGCAGCAAACAAACAAACAGTTCCACGTAACATACAAAGAAATGGAAACAAATCACTTGAGACTTGTTTTCTATTTTCTCCGAAATGTCATGCCTTGCTCTGCTCTCACAGTCCAAAACATTCAAAACACTCCAAGCAGCCATTTTTATTTTGTTCTACACGTACACACACACCTACAACATTTTCAACTCTTCTGCTTCTTATTGAAAAATAATTAATGACTGGAATTTCAATCAAATAAGTACTGTGAACTAGAGCGAATCGAAAAGTATTTTTGGATATACATTTTCTAGACATATTTAAGTGAGAGACATGTTGTCAGTTCCATAACAGCTTTCTAGTTTCACAATTTTCGACGCCACCTGTCGGATAACTGATTGGTGATTTACAAGCATAGATTATTTCACCAACTAAACTGTAATGTATCACTTTTCTTCAAGAGATGAAGTGCGAGAAAAAATGAGACCATGCATGGACGAAGGAAAAGTTTTATCTTCGTGTAAAAATTGTACCTTTCTTCCTCTGTTTGTCATTTAAAAAAATGATGTCTAGACTAATTTCAAGTTATTTTCAAAGACACAGTTTGACAAAATAGAAATATGACCTGACTTTGTCACTTTGTCAGTCAACCATCAACGAGAGTTTAGCTATCCATGTAAACTTAATGAGCTTGTTGAGTTGTATCTCTTTTGACACTAAAGTATTTTCCATGTCTGAGTTTTCAATGGCTTGACTTGCCTTGTTTGGCCTGAATAAACTTGTCAAAAGGCAATCAAACCAAAAATGAAAACTTTTTTAACAAGTAGAAAAGTTGTTCAAGCAACGTCTCAATAACGATTTACAATTCGAAGTTTACTTTTCCGGATAAAAGAAAAATCAGTTAGATATTGAAGCATGATTCTTGAAGTAATGACAGTTAGCTAAATATTTAACAAACTGTGATTCTATAGGTATCAGTACATTCAAGTTGTTGCGTAAGCTCATTTATATTTTTCACCTTTTCATTCTGAAATGCTTTTATTTATTTATTTTGAAAAGACGTGGGTGCCAGAATTTCTCCGTGTTGCTCTGGGCCGTCAACCTTGTGACTCGATTATTGTCTCGCCCCGTCGCCAAATCATACATGAAGGGCTTCTTCAACTTTGGGATACTGGCAAACCAAGTGAAACGTACGTGATCCTTTTTGATGACATGCTACTTATTACAAGACGCAAAAAAGGATTGAGTAAAAAGGTAAGCTCCCGTGATTCGGTTTTCACAATACAAAATCATTCATAATATTAAACATTTTATAATTGAAGCTTGTTAAATCTTTACCATAGCTTGGGTATTGTGTTATTGTATAGCTGGCTGGCTATCGCTTTTCACTTGATATGATATATTTATATAGTAAAAATTTAACATGCGTACACGTATAGATAGTAAGAGATGTCGGTTATGTGTATTAAATACACATTCCCATTTTTTTTTATCTCCGTTATTCTACACAAAATGAAGGAAAAAAGCTTGCTCATGGCCTTTTTGTAATGAAGTGCACACTTGAATGCAACATTCGGTTTTTTATTGAAAACTACTATATCGTCAATAGCTTTTCCAAAAATAGGGTTTGCTGTAACAGTGAATGAGATACTAACGTATTTCTGATTACGTACATAACATAGCTAATTGTGTCCTAGTGTATCAATTCAAGTAACTTTTACTTCATTTTGCTTTTCAAAAGATTTCCTCCCAAATAATCAGTGTAGGAAAGCGTGCAGACCGACTAAACTCTTTAGAATGCTGGAGATAATTTGACACAGTTGATAAGACAAGAACAATGAATATTTGCGTTCCCATTTTTTTCGTAAACGAATCCCCTAAAAGTACTTTGCACACCTTTCTTTAAACCGAAATATTTATATCGCAAACAGTGGTTATGAGATTTAACGACGATTTTCACAAATGTATCTAGAAATTTTACTTATTAAATTATTTTGGCTGTCTAAATACATTGAACATTATTCCCAACTTTATCACAGTTCACTTTTCGGGGGTAGAGAAATGTGTACAATTTATTTTTAGGGAATAAAATTACGGTTATTCGATGACAACAATGGTAAAAAATGGGATAGAAAAAGATATACATTCATTACTTTACGTTCATGTCTCATTTAATTTCTTTTTGAAATTTTGATATTAATATTAAGATTTTGTTGTGTTTAGTATTTAATGAAATACATGAGATCTAGTCATTAGGTTGTAGCATACAGTTTTCAACTTTTCAGTCATAAGTAAGTACTGTGAATAAATAAATATAATAATACTTATGTAAGAAACAAGCTTCGAAGTCCACAACAACGGGTGAACCGTTTTTAGTTTAGTCTTTATTTGATACCTGTACTATCTGTAATAACTGTACAGCTTCGATATGGTTTAGGAAAGGCTGAGTTTGCAACTCTACCTTTCAATGTCCCAATGCAATAGATGCATTTGCAGAAATTTTTGCATTTTGCAGATGTTATTTCTGTTTTTTATCGTAATAACGTATTCCAAGTATCAGATTGATGTTACTTTAGCATAAAACATCAATTTAAGTACAATAAAAATGAGAGTCACAAAGAAATAGAACATGAACTAAAACGTGCTGCTTCTTTAGCATAATAGTTTCTCCAACCAAGTTACAGAGCGACCTTGTTGTCAATTGTGAAGAAGACTAACTGCAAATATTAAGCTTACGTATTTGAACTAAAACGAGAAATAATCCTCCCACTGCTTATACTATAATACTGTGACGATGATGCTGATGATAATGCTAGTGAATGGTGATCCGGTCATGTTCATCGTCATCATGAGCATCAACTATCAACTCATCTATTTTATCCTTGACGAAAATGTGCCCAGGGAAGGGAGTGAACAAATATTTAAACGGATGATGAGATGGAACACGAGGGCAAGTCAGGTCGAATGGAGAATTGAAGATGGATGACTTTCTTTCTTTTTTTCTCTCAGAACAACTTTGTGTTATTGAAGGAAAAACATACACGCGTACATTATACTACAATGGAAGCTTTTTAGATAGATGAAAAAAGTGGTTGAGCAGCGATACGGTGGTGGCTCATGAGCTTGCTTGACTTGAAATTAGTGCACCAGTGCAGTAGTGTAGTTTCGAGTTTCGATGAATGATGTACCTACCAACTACCAGCAACCAGCTCGAAAAGGAAACGTTTTTACGATATAATAGAACTGAGATACAACCTCTTTATATACAATTCTAATTCTAATACTAATAAATAATATATTTTTCTAAATAGTCGAGTTACTGTTGGGTGAATTGACGATGTTGTGTGTATCAATGTATATTTATATCTTTGTAAATTGTAATGACATGAATATTATGATGGTATAGTAGTTTATGAACGGCTTCTTTTCTTCTGCCTTTTTTTGTAGAAATCATCATTGACGGAGAATTGGCAGAGTGCATGTGGCAAGAGTGGAAGCGTGGTTGGAAGTGGGCTTGAAACCAATCACAGATACATTGTTTACCGACAACCAATCTCCCTGGATCGCTTTTTCATCCATGATATTGCCGAAGCGGAGAACCCTTCCGCCAAACTGGATTATGCTTTCGTTCTCGTCGCTCTCAATCGTTTTCAACAGATCGTCGCCGTTCATACTTTTCAAGCACCCTCGGATTCAGTCAAGGTATGTTTTCCTCATTCTCGGTTCAATTCATATGTGTATGTATGTTCATATATTATTTTGCATTCATCTCTTTATACTAGGCTACTCCATACTATTCTGCAAGCTTTCACTCAAAATCTTGCATCATAAAAGCTACAAAAGTACCTACGCGTACGTAGCAAGTAAACTTAAGACAACTTTATGCCCCTACAACGTGTTCCCAAGAATATAAACATCGTTGCTACAAAAACAAAGATATCTTCATACAAATCATATTAGTATGTGCGTTACAGATTATAGATTTTTCAGGTTCATTTTCAGCATAATGAAATCTAGCCAGCAAAAATAATGAAAACAATGAACATCTCGACTTTCATAATAAAATGAACACAAATATAATAAGAGAAAACTTTGTTTAAAGTATGTCAGAGCATGTTAAGGAAGTACAGACAAAGACAGAAGTAAACATGAAAAATAGTTTAAATTGTATAGCAAGTGTATGAAATTAATTATCCATGACACACAAAGATCAAAGCCTATTATAACGGAAGTTGATGTGCTTTTGCTTTATTTTCCCTTCTGCTCTTCCTAGATAAAAATTACTTTTAGATGACCTGGTCAACTAATCTTTTTATAATAACAAAAGGTTTTCCCCCCACAAACATGGATGTTTGATAATGAATTTTCACTCATTTCTACAATGCACCATGCAATGGAATTTGGACCCAATTTCCGCTACCGCTTCGTCATGATTGGAAAGTCGCTGTTATAGAATAGGATATAAAGTACTGCTCACCAACACGAAAAAATGATCACTAGACTATCCTTGATATCAGATTCCAGTCACAATCTTCCAAACGAAAATCAAATGTCACTCGAGGCTACATTTTGTATTGCTGTGTGGAAAGAATGGAAATCCCTGTCATTCTCTGATAGGCCAACTCTGCTGAACTAAAATCTTTATATGTTCACAGTATTTAATGTTAGTAGAGATGGGGAATGATGAGAGTGATAGTATCATCATATAAATTGTTTCAATTTTCTCTCAATTGTTAGTGCGTAAACGAAAAAAAGGTGTAGGTGTACACTGATGAGTTGCACTGAATGACAGAAAGGCTCATTCATTCTCAATAGAAGATGGAACAGGAAGTAGCAACGAGATCAGGACAGGGTATTAGAAAAAAAACCTATTATTAAGAACCGCTGGCGCAACGTGCCAATTTCTTAAATGAACTTCTAGTCTGATGTCCGGCCTTTATGTAGTACATAGTGCATCCTATTAATAGATGAAAGCGTAAAAATGGTCTGTCGTGTTTGGTCGTTCATTTTGTGCGCACGTTTGAAAGCACCAATCACTATCACCTATGTGGAAGGACTATACGTCTATGGATTTTCAGGTTCTGGCGGGGCCAAGGATCAAGTTTATTTATTTTTGTTGTTGTAGAAGTAGTAGTGTAGCGTCAATTTGATAAATAAACTTAAACTTCAATCGAATATGAAGCGATGCATATTGCCCCATCGGATCAAAGTTCAAACGGCATTGTATTCATAAGTTTGTATGTAATGTTTATTTTTGTTTTCTATTATTTACAAAAAATTGTATTAATCGACATTTCAGCTGCGTACAAAGTTCGTTTAACGGTTTCATTTTTATCTAAACTTGGACACAGGGCATAAAGGCATTGCAAAGCGTTTCTTCCCTTGAAACATCAGGATTTAGGAATCTTGGAAGTTGACATCTCATTCTTTGAGCTCTATTCTTGCTTAAGGCTTTTTTTGTTAGAAGACTTTTCTCTCTCCTCTTATGACTTGTGTCACTGATCATGTGATCATTGCAAGTGATCATGACGATGACAATATTTTCTAGATGTAAAACACAGTTTAGGGAACATATAATGGTATCATTACATTCGGCACGCTAAATCTTGATACAACGAAAAAAGGAAGTTTGGGAAATAAATAGAGAACGTGATCTATCAGCATCTTTGCCACTCTTTTGATATGTGCCGTGCCGAAAGGGTCTTCCTTGCTGCTGATCATTCATTGTCAATGGAGTTACTTAGCCAATACACATTCTGTGATGATACAAACTTTAATAGATCCAGTTTCACCAAAATTAAGCCATGAACGCATGACGCATAATGAGACAGGAACATATATACTTACATATATATTCGGCATATGTCTAGTAAATATGACTTCTAGTTTATTTAATAATCGTTAAACTATTTCCATGGAGTTCCTTATTTTTCCATAATTTTAGAGTGAGTTAATTATTGAGTTAATTTCAATGAGTTGCTTAAGTTGCTAGGTTGGAGTTCAGTCATGTATGGAATTTGACTGGGGAGACTTGAGACGACATCATCTTTCACTTTAAAATTTCTATAACGTTGAATATTACATGAGTATAACTAACACAGATGGTAAATGTCACAGATGTTCTGTTAAATGTCATCAGTGGAATATTTATTCCCAATGTTATCTATTGACATTTACCTGACAGCAAAAGGAAATATATTTTTTGTATCGACTATAGTGTAAGTAGGTAGCTCCTAAGTACTAACATAGCATCTTAGGTACTCAACTCAACGCATACATTTGCAAAGTGCACCAAAAGATGGACCTGAAAATGAAATCTTTTCCCTGTTCTTCAGAATCTGAGCAAGCAATCCAATGAAACGTGAAACCATGCGAATGCAGAAGTCGCATCTGCTTAACGCAAGTAATCCGCATAGCGCGTGTTTATTTCTAATCAATGCTTTCCAGGATTTCCTCTATTCATTAAAAAAGCATTGTGGTATGATGCACTTGTTCATTCTCAAGAGAAACTAAAACAAACAAAGCAATATTTTATTTTACACTGTAGACTGCTTTGCCATTTTGTTTTGTTCACAGCTTTTAATTTTTCCCTAATGACTTTCACAGGAAAAGAAATTGATTTTCTTTGCGTTCGATTTTAACTAAATGTCCTTTTGAAATAGTTGTCATAGTAAAAGGCATCGTGGGCTGAGAATCATGAATCACTCTTTTGTCAATCCTCATTAAGATGGTCTATTATACATATTCGATTACCTCGCATTTTGAGAACTATTTTAAAACGAATAAAAGCTAAAATATACTGCAAAATGAAATAGAATTTAACATAAACTTTCACTTATCTCGTCTATCGTTCTATTTTGATTTTCACACAGAACCTATGGCTTTTAAAACTGAAAACAACCCAAGAAAAGTGGAAGAGAACCCTGCAGACAACAGTCTTTCGGGGAGTTCGCTCATCAACTGACTCTGGACAATCAAACGTTGCATCCTCTCTCGTCTTTGGACTGAACAAACAGTTCGGCTTGCGACATGCGGAGGCTTAAAAACAACCTGCTACTATTGGTATTTTTCATTACAAGATCAGCGCACACTTAACTAAACACTAATACTTCCCTATCAATAATTTTCGGCTAAAAAAATAAATTTGAGGAGAGCAAAACTAATCTACTTCATTTATAAGTCAATAGAACAGAATTGATAGATTTTAGATTTGTGAAATAATTTTATAAATCTAAATACTGCAACTGCAAAAGTTACCAACTTAAAAACTGACCACTCCCTAAAATCTAAAATTTAATTTTTTATTTTACATTAACAAAAAGCTACCACATAACCGAGCGAATCAGTAGTATTATTGTTATTGAATGGGTAATGGGTATACACAGTGACAACATGAATTAGAAGCAATTTGAAATGGAGAAGTTGGAGGTTACCTGACTACACCTTAATTATCAATTATGTTTGAGATTTTATCCTAAATGAATAATTTGATAGCGTTCTATAATATGCATTATGGACATATTAGGTAGACACACACACACGATTTCTAATACTTAGAAATTCTAAGTTCCTTCCACCGTCACATTTCACAATGATATGTTTTAAACATGAGCCCTGCTAATGTAACCTTTATTAGTTCGAAAATTGATATCTACGTAGAGGCGGGATACTTGGTGTAATTTTTCAGTTTCGTAATGTCATTAAAGTTATGTTGTTACATGACAGATTCCGTGCATAGACAGTAAAGTATGTTTCCTAGAATCAGCATAATAAATTGATGTTCTGCAGGTTTGTGTCTAAGTTCAAAACGTAACTACCATGTAATGCATCTTCATAGTCTAGAAATCATCATCATAATACCTTGAATACATACATACATAAAACCCTGAAATTGAAAGTACACATGTTGTGTCAAGTTTCGCAAACTCAAAATCCAAATGTAGTCCAAACATGGTAATATATGGCACGTGTCTCCTGGCATTTTCTTCTGTGCATGATATCAAAAATTGAGTAACATGAAAGATAATCTTGCACACGGTGACTTAACATCCGGTTTCAAACTGCAGATTTTTATTGTCACAAATTCTTTTTCTAGTGTATGTGCAGTGGCCGGATGTTGCACTACTAGCACTAGATGATCTTTTGAATTAAAAAAGGATTAAATGATCAGAATTGCAAGAACGGACAATTGTTGTATGTGCTGGGTAACATGTGTAATCTCCAAAAATGTGTAGGTATAGGTAAAATGCATGCACGCCGTGATTAAAGAAACTCGAGATCCTTGAATTGTACATGAACAGAACAAAATATAACGAGCAAATAAAAAGTACATCTTTACAACTTTCAAAATTCAATATTGATAGCTTTCAAAAAGTGAGAAACAGTCTGTTATCTGTTTCTATGCATATCAATAGGAGGGAGAGACATTCATTAAGTTTAGCTTGTCTTGATTTGAAGAGAAGAAAACAGGCGTTCAAAAAGTTGTTGTGGAGCTAATTGGTCGTAAATTCACCTTGTAATTAATTCTTTTTTTTTCTGTTGTCATCAAACTTAATATTATTTGAGTGTATTTTGAAAACGAAACAAGTGACCAGGGTATAGTTGTATAACCTAAGTAAGCAATCCTGATAGTGAGTCATGAATCAAAGCATAATCAACAGATTTGTCATTAAGTCATCATCACCACCATGCATGGCAAAGATGTACCAAAGATGGCAAAGATCATGCCTGGTGAATTGGTTTAAATATGTATATTAAAAATCCTTTTTGAATTAAAGTGAGGCTGCATATTAATATATTACTTTTCCAAGCATGATTTTGATGTTGATATTTACGGAGTGAAGACGAAGACGATGATGAAACCTTAAACAAATTTTCGACTTGAATAAAAAACATTATTACCTGATTACATAACATTTATATGTACTTACCCGAGAATTTATAGTCAGTCAACACATATAATATTTAGCTCTTTTAGGGAAAACTTTTACAGTAAGCAGTACACACTACACATACATTAGTTTAGTTTACTCAATTGCATACATGTACTGAATATCCAACAATTTATATAATCAATTATGATTTTGAAATGTAAGCTGGAGAAAAGAAGGATATAAACTTTTTTTTATGTAAGTCCTACGCTAAATCCGTGAACGCGAAGGAAAAACTGGTGACATGTGTTACATTTTCATGATAAAAATTAAGTTTCAAAAGATCCGAACATCTGTACAAATCAAAATGCTACTGAGAAGAATATTTATGTCGTTGCCATCCAGTATTAAAAAATCCCCAGAAAAAAAAACTTGATTTAAGATTTACTCCATAATCCTGCATAAAAATCAAGTGTATTTTAATTGACTGCATGATCTCTTCACAATTTTTACATCGCTGAGCTACGCAAACTTACATATTTACATTGGATACTAAAATGAGAAAGCCACTCCGACTCCAGTCATTGTCATTTGTCATCATGGCTTATTTGATTTATAACCGAAAAAAATAACAATAAAAAAACTGTAGAGATATATAAAAGTACCATTCGTCATACAACATAAATATATATTTTGAACAATAGAAAAAAAATGAACTGGTCCTTTGTGTGATAAACATAAAAACTATTCATGTCTTGTAAAATTTCATCGCAGATACTAATCTTCACCAAAAAAAAGGTCTACAAAAATTGAAAATATATATTTATTATAATAAAATTATGTACGCATCTTCTGATAATCATTAGTAGTGTACAGAATTTTTTTTTTGACTTGGTATTTTCTAAATATAAAAACGTACGAAGAGGACCGGAGGAATATTTCATCAAGTCGATTAGTTTATTAACAATTGTACAACAGTTTATACATAACATTTAGTTGAACATTTGATACTTAACGAGCGTAAAGTCACTGAATCTATCTTAAAAAAACTAATGTTAAGTATAACAATAAATTCGATATGGTGAAATCTCGTACAATAAATTGAAACATGGTCATCCCGTATCAAGCAAAAAATGTTTTTAATATGAGACAAAACGGTGCTGCTGTAGATTATTTTAGTAGACTGGATGATCAATTGTTTCCAAAGATAAATAGAAATACATAATACATATGATATTTTAATCAGAAATTAGTAGAATGTGTCGTTGTATTTAGGGA
>JAQFZH010003218.1:0-14331 GCA_034695485.1 Entomobrya nivalis | reverse complement strand
AGGGCTATGTGTAAAAAGTAAAAATACAATGAGAAATGGAACAAAATAAAAGATAAGAACGAATAACGTTCTGAACAAATACATTGAAATGCCTCGTCTCTCATTCAGACTACTGCCACAAAACTGTTACTACGAAAGGGAGAGAACAACGACGACAATTCTGATGTTGTACTTGGTAGTAGTAGTGGTGATGGCGATGTCATGCATGCCTGACTACTTTACTACGAAGAAAATCACCGCGCTTTCAACTGAACAACATTATATCCTATCATCCAATTCGTTCTCATACATGTACATGTATACTTATAAATTCGTACACAGATAATATGAAATAGATTTCATACTTTTATTGGATTCAAGTACACACGTATGAGTACCAGCATAGGATGATATGCTATATCATCATCATCAATATCTTCATGATGTTGTGTAGCATGGAATGGAGTATTAGTGAAAATGGCCTAAAAAGTGTAGCATTTTCTCCCTCCTTTTTGCTGGCACAATTTTCGTAAAGCATTATTTCAACTCACTCACAAGAGCAAACGTGTTTTGTTCAGCTCCATTGAGGAGAGCGAGTGAAAGAAAAAATAACGGGAGGAAGGATGGATAGTCCAAAATGCATGGCTTGTAGCCAAATGGGTCCATAGGTGTCGAGAAAAAGTGGAGAGCAAAACCAAGTTAGATCGTGACACACAATCCATCAAATGGTCCTTTTGCTGGTAGTAGTAAGTATTCCTTACTACTTATGTACCAACAACACCATCACTACACAAAATTGTGCTCCTGTTATAATATTGTTTCTTTCTTCGAAATGACTATGTTAGTAGTCTATCTATAAGTTTTGGATAAACTTTATATTAGGGACAACCGACGTCGCACAAGCAGCCGAAACAGACCAACACCACTACGACTTTGCTGATGTAAGCTTTGCCATCACATATTGATAATAATGATGATGACGATGCTGTTACAGCTCTTGTGGCAATGCCATTATTATACTCTCAAATTTATGTGGAACTAACATTTATAGTGGGAAAAGCTACATAAAATGTGTACTTATTGCATGTACACGTGTATACCCATATTTATAACATCAAGGCACCATCAAAAGGGAGTCAGATTGGTCGGACAACGACAACAACACACACTACATGGAATTCATTGAATCTAGTATATTGGCAAAGGAGAGAGGAAGTGGTGGAAGGAGAAGAGCGATCAACCGACAGGCTACTACTCTACTGCTGCCACTTCAGTGAAAGTATGGAGAAAGCTGTTAGTGGTAAACTATGGCAGTTGTGGCACACGGTTCACAAGAATAATGTGAAAGGCAACATAACACATAATACTTTTTGCAGAAATACTGTGATGACATCGTGGTTGGTATGCTATGCATATCTTCCTTACGTCCATGTATGTGCTATAAATACAATTTATATGATTGGATTCATTCTTTCTTGCTGTACTCTTTAGACATGGCTTGCTTGACTTAATCAGTCTCCGTTTTCCTGTCTGCCGTCACCACCATTCCAACTTCAAGTAAACCGGCAACAGCAGTACGATGTATACTAGCTCCTCCATCCTTTCGGTTTTCCTTCTCTCTTTTTTTTGCACATTTTCTATTTAACCCGTTGATACCCTCCATAAATTGGTCATCTATTATATTGGCACAAGGCAATGTTGGCACTGGGATCAACCTAATATATGCGTATCAACGCTTTTTTCTGAATAAAGTTTGATGAGACATGTTAAATAGTGCTCGAATCACCAAGATTTGTGCTCCATTATATTTACCATATAGATTTTATTACTACTATATGCATCTACACTCATCAATCCTCGTATAAGGGAAACGCACAATATCATCGTTTGCTAACTACTTGATACACAAAAAACTGTGACCCGTGGCGTGGTGATTGGTTGTGTAATCACTTCAGGTTATTATACCCTTTCCTCAAGTGAATTAGGTTTTGCTATTATACGTAGTATCGTGTCATGTATAGACATACCTACTTTAGTAAGTATATTTACAAGGCTTTTTACTGAATCCTAAGCTTGCTGCTGTCCAGTGAAAAGGATTTATTGCCTAAATAGGAGGTTGTGAAAATTCTCAACGATGATGAATGACTCCACTTTTGTGCTTGGTGGTAAATGTTTGCTTAATTAATACTCTTTGCACGCGACCTTCATTCAATGCTAAAAGCGGTGATATGGTCGTGACGGTAGTGGCGTGCACGACAAAATTTAGGTGAGTTCCGTTCCCCGCTTTACGCTACAACAATTTCTTGTTTCCTGCTTTAGTTGCACACACACACACGTTAAAGGCACGTCCGTGCTGGCATTACCACATGTGTTGTATTTGTATTCATTTCATTTTGTGATGGCCCCCTAGGTGGGTTTTCTTGTTATTCTAAATAACTATGTATGGCTATATTATTACAACACTTTTTGTCTTGATAAGAGGAAGTAACAAAATGCTAACTGCAATCAAAAAAGTTTTTGAGCTGATGACCTGGTCTGGTCATATTGCAAAATATTCGTGCATTCACGCTTGCAGTGGTAAATTAAGCAGCTTTACATTAAATTATAGTTGTGTGCATGCAAAAGAAATTAAAATTTGATACCTTTGTTTGCAAGTTAATTGGGGGGTTTCAAATAACCCTTTTACAGGATTTTTCTTGATTTGTGAAAAGGAAAACCCCTTTAGAAAGAAGTGTGGTTTCAATTCGCAAATATGTTATGAAGCTATTTCATAAATCGCAACATGAACACAGTGTATTTATTACAAAAACATTTTACTATTTTACATTAAAACAGAAATTCAACTGTAACTCTGTCATTTCATCAAAAATCCTTAAAACTTCTGGAACTGTTATTATTAAAATAAAAATTTGATTTCATCAACTACATACATTTTTCGGAATGTGATGACAAGCTGATTCATGTCTACAAAATATTTCTTTTCATTTTTATGATATTTATGCTCAAATTACAAATGATGGAGTACAAGTAATAAAAAAACCGAGTCCTATATGTAAAAAATGCATAGCTTTCAAAAGCAGTTTTTTAGTATGTTGAATCCTGACATGATACGATGAGAACCCAATTTTCTCTTGGCAGCGATCCCCTTCTCCGTTGCCGCTATGCATTCTCGTCATACCAAGGTCTGGCATGGCTTCAAGCTAACTTGACTGGTCATTTCATAGATATACAAATGATGCTTGTTATGTATTTATACATATTATGATATGATAGCAAATCAACAAAAAATAATTTATGTATGTAAACTAAAAGTTTCATTTGCCTGCTTGTTTGTTACCATTTCACCACAATCTAACACAACTTTTATGCATGCTCACTACATTTTGTACATTTCAGCTCATCAAAACTGTTTTTTCTCTTCGCGTTTTGCCTAACAGGCCTTTTTTTGATTGTGATAGAATAATGCTTGAAATGAAAGTACAATATATTTTCATGTAAACAAATAAAAAACATAGAGAAAAGAAATATAATATTGTTCACATTTTGACATGTCTCATTTTGATGAAATGAAATTGCCCTAGCGTATCTAATTTCAACATGTCAAGTTTGAAAAAAATGAAAGTCAAAAGAAGAACGAGTAAAGTGTATAGGATAAACAAAACGAAAATTTGTGTTTAAGACCCTTTTTTGCTTTTCGTCTCTCAATTTTACTGCTTTGTTGATTTTTTCATAGAAGCGGGACATATTAGGTTTGATGTAAATGTATAAAACATATTGTACAAAGCGTAGATAAAAATTTACCACCATGTAATGAATCCCAAATATACATACTGCTGATTGTGTGTTGTTGTTCTGCGAACGCATAAACTGAGCCAAAAAAATATACGAGAATGCATACAATTTTTAAAATGTTGACGATGTCGACAGGTTTCATGAAAACGAATTTTTTGATGCCCTGGTTCTTATGTAATTGCAGATAAGGACTATTAAAGGCACAATAGAAGTCTTCGAGTTGTAAATATTAAATAGGTAGGTATAAATTAAGACTGGAATATACAAAATCTTCATCATTGTGAACTGGTATATAGGTACATATATGTATATGTTGGGAAAATATGCGCCACAGGCTGTTTGCAATGGTTTCTTTTGGATGAGTGACACGAGATGAAATGGAGACGGCGACGTATTTATTTTTGTGAGTGTGTTTGAAGCTGTGTAACTGGCAACGTTCACACAGTAGAACCATAATGGACTATGGACTCAACTGTGCAGTAATGAAATATGAAACATGATATTTTGCAATGAATGTATTTCAGAATATATGTTTAAACCTGTTATATATGATATATTGTACAGTAGTGTTATTTTGCAAAAGTTTATTTCTGTCTCGTTTGCTCGTTTGATTCGCATGCTAGATTTTGCGGTGAAAGCTGAGAAACGTGTATGAAAGGAACAAGCACGCAAGCAAACAAACGAAACCAAATAAAAAATCAAAGGACAGCGATATTGCTGAACTACTTGATAACAATGTCACCATGTAGGTTTGAAAATATTTCAAAGAAATCAACATTATAGGCTTCGTATTTATTTACACATGATTTGTCATTGAAGCTTGCTATCCTGTTATGTGATTTTTTTGTGTATATTTAAAGGATTCATCTTTTTAGTTTAATCAAAAAAGGAACAAAATTAATTGAACAGGATGAAGTCAACTAAAAATAATATTTTTAGACAAAATGTTTGATGTGCTAAAAGAAAGAAAGTAGTGAAAAAATCAAGCCATTTTTGCATTGAAATTTTACATGCTTCCAATTCCTTCCTTCAGATTTACATGCATGACATAAACTTGCTAGTAGCAGTAGAAACCCCAAACTTTCTCGTTAAGTGTAATGGACAGACGACGTGTGGGAAACATGGAATATGAAATGCACTGGAAATTAGTTTCCGACAAGTTTGTTTGCACACACTCCTTCCCTTCAGAAAATGCATGAAGTAATATTTACGAGCTGCGCGTCAACAGTCAAATCATAAAGTATGCATACATATATGATATTAGTATCTTGACAGCGTGTGTATCGGAAACTGGGTATAGTTGGTATGCATGTATGATTAAATAAAAACACGTATATAATCTATATCCTTATGATCAGTACATTTATTCATAGGCACGCATCACATCGCCCACACACATTATCATTATGCATCTATTCGTCAAGCATTAAGAAAACTTTACTGTGTGCTATTACTGTTTTGACAAGAAGAAATGGCTTTAAAAGTTGTGCTAGCTATACAATGGCATCTGATACTCACCTATTCTTCACAATTTTCATTATTGTAAGGCTACTAATAACTAATATGACAGTGTATTCACTTTCTCAGCAAAGTTTAATTTTTTATTGACTGCTTTAAAGAGACAGCAGGGAAAGTACACAACATCAGTCATAAATAGTTTCAAAAAGTTTTCCCCGTGTGATAATTCTCCCTGTCGTGCCTAAATTGTCTGTTGCTTTTCTAAACATTTATTCCTTTCGGATTTTCTCTATTCGGAAATGCATACCAGTTTACTTGATTGAGTGACGGTTGAACAAAAACTGTTAAACAAAATGGATTTGCTGAAATAAATAATGTTTTGTTACTTTGTAAATAAATTCTAACGAGCAGCTCATTACTGTCTCTGTATAAAATCTAAATATAGACTAAAAATTTGTATTTAGTTAGCTGTATCGTTGTCATATTTGAGCTCATGAGCATAGGGGTGCTCTTTTATGGTAATTTGAGAAACTAAAGAGAAATTGACAAAATAAAAGTAGTTTTACAAATGAAATTTGTATTTCACTTGTTGTCGCCACAAAATCAACAGAATGTAACGGCTTAATGACGACAAAGAAACAACCTATCCATGTTTTATGCACATGAAGACAATCGAATCGAAACATTCATGAAATGTTAAATTAAATGTAAACAAACGTATGTTCCTTATACGTATTATGTAGACGTGATTAAGGTGTTATAGTAGTGGCTCTGTGAACGGAGCGTTTGTTAGTTGGCTTTTATGATAAAAAATGCATTGGCGTATGTACTTTTTTGAAATGTTAACTGTGAGCTATATACATATAAGTATAGAATATATATTGGTTCCGAACAAAGCCCACAATAATAACAAACCTACAAACAGTATAAAAAAGTACCAGCATATTGTTTTATTGTTCACAAAAGAATCGATATAACTGAGCTCTGACTAGTTTAAAATGCACAAGTCACAAGTAGGAAGCCATTGTTAACCAAAGATAAGCTCGTACACTCAACTTGTTCAACTCAACGATCTTGCTACTTGGTCCGAAACTTTGTAAATTTATACTATAATGCAAATACAGTTACTAAATGAAATTATGTTGCACCTTTTAATTTGAAAATTTAATGAAATTGGACCTGGGTCAGGTAAGGTCAACTATTTTACAACAACAAAGGTCAACAAAGAGAACGAACATATAGACAGACATTTACTCTGTTACGGACTAAAATCATGGAATGTCGCTGGCTGAAATTTATGAGAAAATAGACTAGTTTTCCTGAAGACTTGCTTGTCAAAGAACACTTTTGCGAATTAAAAATTCATCACATCAATGTCATCTCCATATGTCTGGAGCTTTCTCTCCACAGCTTTCCTCAAAAATTGTGTCATGTAGTACAATCCTATGTCTGCAGTGAAAGTAAAAGAAGTTCCATAAAAACCGAATGACAAATGTGCGAGTCGAGTCTCACTTTTTTCCAGGCCTACTTTTCGTGTTTAAAATTTTCAACCTTTGTGTCCTGTACAATCTTAAGTGAAATATATATCACAAAGATAAAAAGCCTTTTTTGTTTGCAAAGGGAAAGAGTACATAACAACCTGTTTGACTAACCTGCTTTCGAGAAAATGAAGTGCAAAGTACTCGTGCTTCTTGATAAGTATGCTGATATGCAAATGAAAAGAGATATGGTGATACTGATAATTCGTAGAATTGTATAAGGTCGTTCTAATGAATAAGTATTAATGTTGGCATGTCTTTATTAAAAGTGTTACGTATTTAATTTGGTGTAACGCGCAGTAAATTCCCACACTTGGGTACTGGCTGACAAATACAAGGTCTTTTAATAAAAAAAGTTCGAAAGAAGACCTTGTGTGTAGTTTCCTTTGTGGCTAGCAAGAGGTTGGTTGATAGTACCGCTACAACAGTAGAAAATCATTTTATTTTTAGTTTCATACATTATTTATTTCTATATGACCAGGGTACAAAAACAGAAAAATATTATATATAAACCCTGTAAACATACTTGTTTTTTGCTACTATTTAAGTTTGATTTTTAAACTACTAGCGGATGAAGTAGTTTACAATATTAAATAAAAGTTTCACATTTCCTTGGACCACTTTGAAATGAAGTAAATTTATTATGCCTGCGTATAACCACAGACATATACAAGAAATAAGTCAGTATGTATGGTAATTGTAGCTGGCATCTCCTGTCGTAGATCATTTAAAATTTGCAAAGCACTGAATATCATACGTAAGACACACTAAACATGCATGGAGAAAGGAGGATGTCAACAAGCCTAGCATTAAATTCATCTCATTTTCCATTACGTGTGGTTTTTATCTTTCCTTTGCAGACATAATTTTTTACATGCGGGTATGGCTGTGTAATATACAGTGTACAGTATACAGTGCTCAGTTAGGGTATTTTCCATAATCACTCAAACGTAAGATTACTCATGAACCGACCTCATATACGGATTTGTATGTATTCACTATTCCGCTTTTTCCAAGAAGGTAAATATTTGCAGGCAGCTTGAGGTTCCCTTTTTTGCCTTTAAAATGGTATTTTGTTGAATCGTGATGCTTTAGGTACACAAAAGTACATCATGCATTAACGTGAACATCCCGTTTAAAATGCATGTCTATTTTACATAACATTGTGTACCTATAGTTATCTGCTGCATGTCTATACAAGTTTTAATTGAAAATGTCGTTCTTGGCCTTAACCACCTGAGACAAGGATCATCACTCATTTTTATATAAAGACCGCAGCATTACTGAATAAGTATACAAAAAATCAAGAAGTTGACATAATTTGCTCGCGCATGTACTTCATAATGCATGAGTCACCTTGGATTTCGTTTTAACATGTAACATAACACAAGCACAAACAATCCAATCCAACCCTTCCGCATTTAATCTTATCAGTGTCAAACCACAATCACTTAACATTCGAGATAAGTACACTTTAAATATATTCTGTTTACCATACACATGATATATAATGATGCTACCAGCTACCGCACTCACTCATCTCAACTAATAACAAATGAATGTATCTATGCGCCACTTCTATCATGCTTTTTAAAAACTCAGAAGCCCGAAATATGTCGCAGGAGTACTTGCTATTCGCAGGCTTCTCGAGTGTAAACAATACACAATTGCAATCTGCAATATGATTATGCCTCCGAGTATTAAATTTCTCAAGTTCTCGTAAGATTTCGAGTCTAGCTTTTGTTCTATTTTCATGATTTTTTCTCTCATTTTACTCTCTATTTCTTCTACACTTACACTCCTCTTTTTTATGTAAATTATCGTTTCTTGGTATTGAAGAAGAACCCTGTGAAACAACAAAGGGAAAAGACTAGATTACAGTCACTCACTCATTCACTTTCACGTAGAGAGAAGGTAAGCCTCTTTTTTTTTTCAATTCTTTCAAACAAAAAGGAATTATTTCATATAACGAACTACATTCTTACATATTTAAATAAAATCTTCTGCTACTCTAGCTGGAACTCGAGCGTAACTATACTTGAATACTTGATTTTCAAAATCTGGTTGTGACTATATGTATAAGTTTCTAACTAGAATGCACAAAATAGCACATCCTGTTATACATCGTCGTATCGATTCAGGCTCATTTCCTTCTTTCCTCATCGCATCTCAAATCTGCTGGTTTCTAACGTAGAGTATATGCAATAAGCTTTAAGATTTTTTTTACCATGCATCTGTTTCATTTCAAGAAACTAAATTTCATTTGCGAATTTTAATATTAACTTCAAAGGAGATGTCGATATCTTAGGGCAAGGGAAACAATACCTATTTTATTTCCTGTATTAAGTACGATATATGCTATTGAATAATTTTTATTGTATGCAAAGACACGGCATGCATCAGGTTACTCTCTTTGTACTTCTAACATGAGTTCCAAACATACAATCTTAAAATTATTTAATCATTTAAAGTTTATGAATAATATTCTTAAAAAGAAACGTTATGGTACGGTACGAACAGGTAATCAAAAGGTAGTCATCATTCAACTCGACGAGCACTCATCGAAACCTTGTTCCATAAAATGATTGTTCCCTTCCTTTAATATACATATTAGTTGAAGTTAACGATGCGGAGAAAGTGAAAGGAAGGGTTTCAAGGTTCGTCTCCCCCTTCCGTTCCTCAACCAACCAAAAACAACTAATACATTCTTACATATTACCTATTACTCCTCGTAAAAATCACTACAAAATAGATCGTGCCTTTGCATTAGATTTCTTTGGAAAAGTAAAAGCTATTAAACAAGGCAAAAACGAAGAAAAGTTATTTCTCACGAGTAGCGCTTGTTCTATTCTGCGTCATCTTTAAAAACCTCTCCTTACGAAAATATTCTGCCAAGTTTGGAGTTGCATTTACGATCTACATTGTATAACTGTGAGATTTTACTAGAGAGCTTCACTGTACAAGTTGCTAAAGACCGAGGATTGAGAAATATGTGTAGGGTCGAAGAATTATTGAAGAAAATGTGTTAAATTGACTTTTGTTTGAGGTTAAAAATTTTATGGGTGCTCTTTTTTGTACGTACCGAGAAAAGAGGTACACATAGTACAAATGGAAAAGAAAATGCGCCAACAAAATTAAGAATGAATTGGGAAATGTTCTTGTTCACATCTATAAGAATGCACTTAAATGTATTTGCGGTTACCCAAACTAAGTTTTGCTAAAAGCTGGACAAGTTTCCGTTCTTCTCACACAGTTTCTTCCGACAGGCAGAACACGTGTGTAGTAATAGCATTGTAGAAGCTGGGTCTCGTATTGAAGACAAAGTTATACACTATAATATAATATGTATATAATACTATACGATATATTTAGAACTATATATTGTATTGTATATCTGTCTTATGTTACATTGCCCATTTTGCTTTATACTTTTCTGGTTCACAGAAATTTTCTGCCTTTACTTTGCTTGTGTGTGATTTAAAAAAGAGTAATGAGGTACGTGGAGCTTTAGCACTTGTAGAGCTCTCAGAATTAAGATTTATTGCTTTTACCCTGCCATATGGCTTAAGTCTCTGCTGTGTTAGTATTTTAAGCTTAAAGCGCTAAAATCACAGCAGTGTAGCCGTTACTAGTGATCCACAACATAAGGGTTTTATAGTTTTTAGTAATAGCACTGCCGTACTAGCTACAATAAGGTTATTCGTGTTCGGACTACTATTACGTACATGGTCAGAGATCTAGTTTAGTTCCGAGGGAAAAGTTCACAACTAAGAAATTAATATTGCATAATATCTGTATATCCTGTATAGTATGTACTATGTACACTAAAACATATGTAGGGGATCTTGATAATTTTTGTAATAACCTTTTTTTAGATAAAAAGTGCTTTCATAAATATGAATTACACAATATGAACATCCTCTTGGCACCACTACCAGTGACAAAGTTACTTGACACCCCCAATTTAAGTAGTAATCATGCAGCATGTAATTTAGTTTTGTCTATTGTATTACAAGCTTTCTACAAATAGAAACGAGTCTGTAAGACGTATTGAGAAAATAGTTGATATGATGTTAACAAACAGCATTCCCTCCCACACTATTTTCGTTTGCGTGGGCGAGCTCTTGACTGCCTTCTGATAACAAAAGATATAGCAATTATTTCAGGAATCCCATAAATGTAATTCTACACGCCTAAACAATTTCTGTGTATTCCTATTCCTTTTTTATCTCATTGCATTCCTAACCCAGTTTTATAACTTTCGAAATGCAATAAAACAGCAGGTACAAAAAGAAAACTATTTTGGTAATAGTTTTTCTTCCAAAAATGCTTTTACTTGATATTAAAGTTGCCAATCTACTTATACTTCTGTTGAAGTAGATATTGTGTTATTTTGGGTAGCCTTTTATTGTGTTCAAATAATACGCACATTTTTTTACCCTTTATAAATAAACGTAATCCGGATAAAATACCAAAAACACGTATACATACCCACATATATTGGAGACACACCTCGTAGGCAAAATCAATGCCTTCAATTTATAAACGTTTTAAAAATTTGCCTTTGTCATTTTACATGCGTTATGACATAGTTTCGTGTTATTTTTCTTTGCATATCATCACATATACTTACATGTATAAATATACGTGTGTTATGTTATATAGTATAGGATCAAACTCTATTCGCAACAGTAAAACATTTTTTGCATTAGTGATTCGATCACACAAAGAGAAGACGAAAATGGAATAAGTAAAAATGGCTGCAGGGGACTAAAACTTTCATTTTGTTAAGTTGTCCCCATTCGCTTGATCCTTTCAAGCCAGCGCCATCAAACCGTTTTGGTTGACGACAGCGGAAACGAGCGAGTGAACAAGAACAAGCAAAGAGAATTTTCATATTCATATAATATATAAGACTATTGTAGGTAGACTCCAAGATAATGCCAAATATATTATGTAACGTGCATTCACATAACAAGAATGGTAATGTGATATGTCTGGATGATAAAATACGTATGCTTGCGTATCAACACCATTTTTAGCTTTGTGCTAACTACAGGAAGATGCTTTCTCGATACGACAATCATTTTATGGAGAAGTACAGAAAAATGGCACCAGATACACCAATGTTCATAGGCTATTCAAATTGTTTTTAGGTATATATTTCTAATGTCTACGGTAAGCTAAACCCGAAAGTAATCTCCCCATCTATTTATAAACCTGTTGTTTATCACTTTTATAAGCTTTTTATGTTTTTTTGTAATAAGTATTTTTTACTGGAAGATGAAAATGTGCCCATTAGAAATTCATTACATTATTATTTTTAGCTCACAGTATTCCATCATTATGTAATTTGGTGAATGGACTTGAAAAGTATTTTTATATAGTAAACAGTTTTGCTGTATTCATGAAATAGTCAGTATGCCTAAACGTGGTACATGAATAATCAAATACAGTCAACAGTCAACACATAGTACATGCATATAATCCTTAAATGAAACTACTGCATAGCAAAATTCGTCAAACAAAACTAAATAAACTCGGCATTGTCTTCCAAAAGTAGAGTGACCTACATATGACATAAGTACACAAGCAACACGGAAACTTGAGTTACATCAGTAGTTCATATTATATACATGAATACTACATCACTACACCTTTTTAACGATTGAAGTGGATATTATTCATTTAATTTTAAACAATGTCAAAAAATCTAACTTGACCTTTTGATTCTGATATTCCGAATTCTGAACCTGTCCTTAAAATTAGGTTCTTTGCGCAGTATTTCACGATTATTTGCCTCAATTCACACCTGGGTACTGAGTTTTGGTTTAAATTTGAGCGACTTTTGTTTCACCCGGGGACGTTTACCCAATGGCCTAGATTGGATCTCATTAACAGAAAATATTTCAAAACGTTAGTTTTAAAGTTTTAAGTAAAAGGACGAACGGACTAAAAGAAGGAAGGGATTCAGACAAACAGAGCGTTCACATAAAGAACTTGGAAGTGTATTTAACAAAAGACAACTTACATCATTTACAAATTTGTTTCCCATGTGAAGTCGCGCATAAAAGCGATTACAACTGTTAGTTGCTATAATTTATTTATATACGTCTACTGCATCTAAAACAACAATGCAAACAGACAAATGACATAAAAAGAGTATATCTAATATGTACACAGGTGTAAAAATAAAATAGCTTACATCTACTTTATATAAAGTTTATGGCAATTGATTCTGCGCAATATATATTTCAAAGCTCACTCAATCTCAATCAGTTACTTTAGAACACTTTATCTCGTCCTTTCACATGTACGTAGTATGTATGTATGCATATCAATGCATTGATGAATGTACTATGCCATGAGTTTAGAGTTTAGAGTGTGAGTGCTAGAACAAATAATCCAAATGAATGACATAGTAGTTTTATTTTATTTCTCGTTTGCATCAATAAAAAAGTGCTGACATCGTTTATTCACTTTACTACCGAAATAAGTGTGCATACCTTTGGTGTGCAATGTTCTGTTTTCTGCTCAATATTCAATATTAGCTGAAGTAAATAACTCCAACTTCATCAATAAGTTAGATGTATACATGAATGGATACGTGCATATATGAGTGTATGTATGATTGCATAGTACATTTTATGTACATATACTTGAGCGTGTTCCCACTATAAATATCTACAAACATCAAATAGTCATTCCAATGCATGAGTGTTTTTTATCTTCATCTCCAATTTTTTAGAGCAAAAGAGAAATCAAAGCGATTTTTACATGTTCTCAGTCAGTTTGTTCTTGGCTCTTTCATTTTCCATTTCGTGAATCCATACTTTATGCAAGACGTCTCTTTCCTTTCCTTTACCGTTCATATTTGGAAGCAGAAATGATTACGTTGACAGAAAATATAGTAGCATTCAAGATACGTTTAGCTGAACTACCATCATGCTCACAAAGAGATCAAAAAGTCATTTCATATGTATCTGCGCACTTAAAATAAGAATTAAAGCAAACGAAGCGTCTTCTTCGATATATAAAAAATATTACCTGTTATACGCTTTTTTATAGTAAAATCACATGCTTTAATACATGGAATTACAGGTCAGTACATAACATATATTATAAAATGGTATTTTTTATTTCCTTTTATGTATTTACTATCGTGCTCAGACTTAATTGACTTCGTTGGTATGTATTTACGAACACACTTGACAGAACAAGTAGGTTTATATTCAATCTTCTCATGCCAATTATTTCTGTCGGCTGCCACTTCTCTAAATTAAAGTTGAGGTCTAAATCCATATTATTTTTTACGTCATGAATGTTTTATTTCAATCTGCCTGTCTAGACCAATTCTTTGAGCACATGTTTTTAAGAATTGTAAAGTTTACACTTTCTCCTCTTCTTGGCGTACATGGTACAAATTTCACGACTCCTGATTCTAGGGTACCATATTTTTATACTTACTTTAAGGTGTAGCATGAGTTATCTTCTCTATAAAATGGTTCTCGACTGACTGAGGTGAGACACCTTTTTCAAACACACTTTCCCTCTCTCTCTTTAT
>JAQFZH010003217.1:0-14333 GCA_034695485.1 Entomobrya nivalis | reverse complement strand
AACGCAATATTTCTTTTCACAGTTATATATTACCGGCTTATATGTGATATCGCCTTCTGTTTAAAGTATTATGTTAACGTATCAGCAATGAATTTTTTTTTATCAACTACGCTTATGATTTAGAACCAAAAAAACATTATAACTAGCACGCCTATCTTATCTTCGATAAAAGTTTATAATTGCGTTTGATCTTCAGATGAAATGGACAAGATGCTCGGCTTTAGCTTATTTCCAAATTAACACGAAATGGTCAAGTTTCCCAAAAGCCCAAATCCATATTTAAGCTAAATACCAAATGAGTACAACACGTTAAACTCAAAATTTAAATAAATGCCAATTTACTTGCGACACTGTATATACAAAGGACCACACCAACTCCGCCTATTGTTTTCTTAATGCGATCATAATGCCATGTTGAATAGCTAAATGCGATAAGCCAGAAATTGTTAAGTGCTAGAGTTGTGTTACTACAAAACTATTTGGTCTGAGTATTGGTTTTTTTTGAACATGCTCGACAAATTTTCAAGAATAAGCAAGTTTTTAAGAAATATGTTTCCACTTTCATTTTTTGACAGGATTGTACTCAACCCTTGTTTTTTTATAAGAACTGGAAGGAACAGTTAACCAAAGCCAACTACTGATATAGTTACATGTCCAACGGAAGTAGAAAATCAATATCTCAATCAAGCCACTAAAAAAATCTAAATGTTCATTCTCACATGCAGTGATATGTCTGATAAAATACATTGTTAGGATTGACATCATTTTTATAACGATTTAATCGATATCAGCTAAGGGCAGAAGTTCAAGGCTTGGTTAAGTGACTCATCAGAAAATCAATAACCATGTAGTGAAATTCTCTAATATTATGGTTTCTGCTACATTATTGTTTCCAGATATTTTATATTACAGCAGCATATATAATGTTCATGAGAACATGACTGATGTGGAAACAACCCAAATAACCCAAGACCCGTTAAACGATCAACTTACGCGTGATGTTTTAGATGAAAAATACGCAATGTATGAAGCTGATTTAAGAGCAAATGATATGGATGGGATTTTCTTTACACAAAAAGAAAAGATTTTAAATACACTATGCAAATTAGTAAAAAAACGCAGAATGTTCAAAATTCAATTTAATTTAAACATGTAATTTTTGTAATAAGGATGGCGAAAACGTTACACATAACTTGTACACAAACGTGCCAATGAAATCTTTTATGTTTACGGTTTTGAATGAATTTGAATTACAACATGGAGAAAACGGGCAGGTCACATTTTGGAACGCATAAGCGGATTAAAATTCACAGTAATGGACATCGGAGATTTAATGGGAGGAACGTCATCAAAAGAACTATCAGAAATAATTAGATCAAAATACTACACTCTCGTTAATGTACCATCCAACGATAGTTTATGCTTTAAAAGAAGTGTCTTAGCACATCTCTTTGTCAAAGGCTATCTTGCAAGTAGCAAGCGCGTTTTTGACATTTTCTGTTAAAATACTGCTGTTTGTTTAATTTTTACCACAATTCGACGTTTGCACTTTCTCCCCTAAGGAACTCCTGGAGGTCTTCTGGCCATTTCCCCCGTAACTGAGAACTCCGATTAGGAAAAAAGAAAAATTAAAATCCATGTTGAGATTTTGTAGGGTAAAAAGATAGGAGCAATGAGAGAGCAACAAGACCTGGAGCTGATCTGATTTTTGACGCTTTTTTACATTGTAATATATGAGAAGAGGGTAGAGATCGAAATTTACTTAGTGTATATTCTAATTTTGCAACGCTGTTTACTATTGGATATTTCAACAAGTACCCGAAAAGTAAAAATTGTAATCCTATTGAAGCGACCGACACGCAAAGGAAATAATTTTTTTTCATGGCTCGTCGTTTTGTGTTTAGTTGTTTTTTAGCAAACAGATTAGCCGACAGAGATGCTCAAGCTAGAGATTATTTGCAAGCTTTGCGCAAGTCCTCTCAAATCTTTTAGTTGTAGTTACATACACTGAAAATGGAGTGAATTCAATGGCTTTTATCAGAAAAACATTTTTTTGTGTTACTCTAGTCGCCAATAAAATAATGGTATTTAGATTCTGTGTGGATATTAATTTAGTAAAACCTTGTTTGCCTAGACGATGTACAGCTAACATAGGTTTTAAATTTATTTATAAAGAAAATCATTTACAATTCTTTTTACTTAACTGTGTATATTTTTGAGCTTTTTCACAATAGTCATTGGAAATACCAGTGTTTTTCCCTTTTCAAGTAATCCATTCTATGGATCGGACAAATTGACCTAGTTTCTACATATTTATAACAGTAAATGTTAACTACCATTCTAATGCATCAAGCTCTCATGAAATCAAAGATTGAACTAATAATCCACATCAAGTTTGTAGTTTTAATTTCTTCTGAAAGAATTTCTTGTAGAATTTTTTCTGTTCACAATTCTACTGTCCTGTTACAAATCTTTTCTATTTAGTTTACTTAAGTTATAAATACATATATGTTGACCTCAAGACTACTACTACATCCCCTTAAATTTAAATGGCAGGTTTCATGTTCGTCCCTACCAGTTTTGTACATCTGAAAAGAATACATTTTATTTTATGTATTTATGCAATTATAAATTCATCTTCTATAAATGCTGCTCAGTTGTACTTACATTTCCGTTGAACAAAAAAGTAGGTAGTAGCAGATAAAACAGTCTAGCTTTCACCGTCTACGTAATCAGTTACTTCGTCTAAAATGGTTTCGCCTGACTTTGCATATTTTAATTTGTAGTTTTTTAACTTACTTTGAGTTGTTGACGACCTAAATGTCTGTCTAAAGCTGGAATTTATGTTTCGAAATGGAACAGCTGATTACTATTATAATGCAAGTATACAAACTGTTCGTGGTTCAACTCATAAGCAATCTTGATCGGGATATTAACAATCAGAGTCAACATTTGATTGCAATGTGGTCGGATAAACTAAGTGCAAATTCGGGAAAAGATAATATGCATTTATCAACACTCGTCATTTGTTTGTGAAACAAAATTGAGTACCCATAATTATGAGCATCCGTAATGCATAATGCAAGACCCGAGTTAATCAGAGTAGTAAATTTGTATTTGAAAACAATCCGTGTTGTTATGGGAACTTCTTTACGACTAGCCAACATGTCGATGTTTTATGTCGACGTTTGAATGTCGACAATTGAGTGTCGACGTGTTGAATGTCGACGTTTGATTGTCGACGTGTTGAATGTCGACGTTTGAATGTCGAAGTGTTGAATTTCGACATTTAAATGTCGACGTGTGGAATGTTATAGACGACAAGTTTTACAAAATGTTTTGTGAAAATCATGACTTCTGTAAAATGACAACTTAAATTGAGAGCTTAAGTAAATCGAGTAATCGAGTCGTTGGAAATTAATTTTTATCTGGAATGGACGACGATTTTTGTAGGACTCAAGCGATGCAATTAAAATAGCTCGGTTTCACTCAATGTAATAGCAAAGACGATGCCTTCGTAAGCTTTTAGACACACGAGCCATAATTCTATGTATATTTAAATCTTTTTAGCTAATACGATTCTGCTCTCTTAGTTCATTAGAATTAAAATGTATAAATATTTCATGGGCTTAAGTGATTGAGGTCAAGCCACATGCTAAGAAAAAATCAAATGGTCAAGTTAGCACTAATAAGTATTAAAGCACCATGTATTAAATATTTATGAAGTAGCTTTTGGCATTTCTTCAAAAAGCATTCCAAATTTTATAGAATAAGAAAAAAACAAGTAGAATATTCGCAGAGGTAAATCACATTTATTGTAGTCACGTTGTCTTTCAGTCGTTTGCATGATAATCTTTTAACTTTTTCTGTAATCCACATCTGCCATAATCAGTGCTGAATTTTTAATATATTGACCTATAACACATAAAAGAAAATGAATATGCAATGAATAAAAGTTAATACAATATGCAAATTGATCAGCTAGTTAACTTATTTGATCTTAACTCCAGTTATTGACACGTTTCCAGCTTAACATTTAGACTACAACTAAAACACATTCTCGGGAAACATGACCACAACGTGACACTATAAAACAAAAATATATCTATTATACTTGATGTTGAAAGCTTTACTTATAAGCAACTACAAGTGGAAATCCATCACATACTAAATACTACTTAATCAACTGTTTGAGTTTTGTACTTTTTTATTAAATGGTAGAAGTTTAATATGTTGCAATGCGACAATATAGCATTACCATAGACACGATCGCGTGAAATATTTACCCATGAATTCTTTTATCGCAATACACACAAAATTAAATTAATCTCGTCCTTCAAAAGAATTGCGCAAATGTAACAAATAATTTAATGGTATTGGTATACGACATGGTCAAGTGTTTTTTATATTCTATGGTCCAGCCAATAGACTGAAATCTGTCTACCTTTTAAAAGCGTTGATGAGTTCATATGATTTGGAATTACTTATTGGATTTTTTATGTCATATTTATTTTTTAAATGTGATTAAAGCTTGGAAAAATTAGTTGCTAAGCAAATACAAATTATGCAACTACATATATTATTGGTTATTGTTTTTAATTAATTCGAGAGTTTAGATCATTAGTACAAAACTGATAGTATTTTCCAGCATAAATTTTAAAATATTGACGCACGTATCTTTTTCATAATAGTTCAGTTCCCCAAAGTAAAATCTAATATCTCTGGTTCCTTCAACATCCCGTTTAAGTTCACGCAACAATTTCCTGGAACAGCTAGCACTGCTCACTCTTGTTGCTAGCATATTTTTCCAACCTACCTTTACTCTTTTACTTACCGCGTTCACCTTTCCTGGAATGGAAAATATACTCGCCAGAAGTAGGTATATAAGTACTAGACTAAGTACCGATACTCCAAATGAAGCTCCATTTGTAAACGATTGAAAATTTCTACTTAAAACTGAAATTCCCAGGAAAGTACCATGAGAGATTACAATTATTTTATATGGTAGAGCAATGGTGTTTCGAAAGCAATTGTTGATAACTTCTGTGTAAATCACTATCTGCTTGTATTCCGAAGTCAATTGCTGAAGTTTAGTAGCTCTATGATTTGATTGATCTAAAACTCGTTTTATCAAAAGCATCGTTGAAAAATAACTTACTAAGATAATTTCATACACTAAAAATAGGGCAAGGCTGCTACGGTATAAATAGTTCCAACTATCGTAACATTTGAATATGATCATTAGTGTTTTATATGTGGTTGGCAAGTGTTTCACGTTTTGCTCCAAGTATAACGTTATCGGACCATTTTTTGAAAATATTGTTTTTATGGCATTCAGAATAAGCGCAGTATTTGTTGTAATTATTCCTATAACAATGAATGCTATGCTTTGTGACTGCCTCACCAATTTGATATTAAATAAACTGTTAACTATTGCAGTTAGCTCGTTGGCTTTGGACAAGGGAAACAGGTACATCAAAGTTCCGAATGAGAAATTATAAAGCCAAAAGTCTATTTTCATGAATTGCTTTCTAGTTAATCCAACTTGGTCCAAAAGTGAAGACTGGACTAGAATGGCTCCTCTTGTCAAGTTTACCAGAATGTGTGCCAACAAGATCCATTTCAACGCCAACTGAAAGCCTGGTTTGGTTTCCATTTTAATTTTGTCCTTTTCACTTTGATTAAGTTTAAATGGAAAATTATTTAAAGTGATTATGTTGAAAATCGATAACTGTAACGAATACAATGACTTTAGGCTAGGTCTCTTTAATGTAATTTTAGGACTCAGCATGCTGCTAAATGCCTTGGGAATAAAAGTAAGCTAGATGAATGAAAAAATCATATTAATTTTACTTTAGCATTTAGCACAGTTTTTGAGAATGAACACATCAATGACTTAACCGTTTCATTTGGAGTTCCATCGGGCTAATTATGTGCACTCTGGTTCCTGTGAATATTTGCTATTTTACCTTCTAGTTGAATTCTGCAGTGTCAGCATAGATACATTTCGAGCTGTCAAGTTATCTAGACCAACTGGCTCCTGATAAAAAAAATTGCAAAAGATTGTATATGGTTACACGAGAGAATATTCCTGTTTTTAGATATAAATTACTACCAGCTAAATACTTCTTTAAATAAAAAATATAATGTCTGACTTTTTAGACTAATGGAAAAGTTATAAAACTGCTAATGGCTTGTGCCTCCTCAAAAAGTATTACGTCAATTGGGTAAGTGTTGGTTGATATATGGTTTGGTTGGTTAATGTGGATAATACTTTGTATTGTAATAAATTGGTTTTGACAGACACTATTCCAACAATGGGTTATTTGGCAATGACGCATTACTTAGAACATTAATCTTAAGTGCCTGGCGATATTCTAATAGCATGCTTTTCCAGCGACCAAACATTAAGTATTTTAAATTTATTACATTCCATTCTAAGCTTAAGTGAGCTTCTGCCATTATAAAAAAGATAAAGTGGAGTCGTTTATTAGTTTTGTCTCTATAAGTTCATTAAAAATGAAAGTATAGTCTATATTCACGTTGTTGGTCATGATATATTATCATTATTTTTGTAAAGTCAACGTGATACGCTGGAAAAACGACAGTGCCTGGTTGGGCCCATGACAGTCATAACAAAAAATATGTAGATAAGGTTTACCAACTATTTGGATGCTTGTAAATCCTTAAAAATGACTAGCCCTGCAGAAAGATGGGATATTTTACTAACAAATTTTGGCATTAAGGTAAGAAAAATGAGCGCTGTAAGCATTGGCTTGAACAGTATATATCGTACGTAATAGAGGCTTTAGTAATAGATCTATCAAAAATCAGTATAATTTCAGGCAGTACCGGCCACGTATGAATGTTATCGTCAATCGTCTATCCCATCACTTGTCAGAATTCTACGGGAAATATAATATTTCGTTTGTACTTTTACTTACTTTCAATTTCTTTATGTTTCTTTAATTTGTTATTTGGAGAACAGTGACATTTGCTATAGAACAAAAAGTGTTTTGGTCGGCTTAATCTAAGTAGTAGTTAGAAGAAATAGCAATCTGAGTAACAAATATATTATTATTTAATCTGAATAATTAGTTTCAAATGCTAGTTTTATTACCGATGAAGAGTATTATTTAAAAAATTAAAGCTTAGCAGCAAGTAATTTTTAAAATTTCAAAATTTGATCTTGGCTAAATTCTATTTATTATTTAGAAACGATCTATTTCACATTAAAATACATATTTCAGAGCATAACATGTGCTGCAACACAATGTAAATCATAATTATACATAAGTTTTCTAAATGTTTGGAATTATTTTGTTATATAGACATAATCATGGGAAATACTTGTCCGTTAGTTAATGCGGTGATACAACTTCTACTTGCTTTTACCAAACCAGCATGTATAATTAACTATCCAACGATTAATTTACTTATTTCAATTCCGAGAGCCCTTTAATTTTCATTATGGATTTGATGAATAATTCAATTAAGAGCAGCATGCAATTCTATTGGCTTTAGGAGACATTTTTCAAAGCATAATACAATTAAAAAGCACGTCACGTGAAATCACATAGCAGCCACGACCGGAAGACTGTGGATTTCCATTTTTATAGTCCGGATAAGCTCCGAAAACCTCATATTTCAATTCGTGTTCCATATTCGCGTACAAATATTTCGGCGTAGTTTCGCTTGAGTAGTAGTTTTCTCTTCATTATAATAACTAATTAAAATTCTGATCTTATTAAAAGATTAAAATCTCTATTTATTATATAGCTTTCCTATAATAATCCTAAATCGGACGATTATTTGCTGAGGTAGACGTATTTTCACCATCAGCACATGATTCAGTATTAATTGTGACTATTTAATTGTTGGTTGTGGTGCGTCGAATATATATCACAAATTTTGGTCCACTATGACTGAACATTTTGATTTATTAGAACGTCATTATATGGGTCTAAACGACAGTCATAGTACTAATTACAGCCGGGAAAATCACGTTTTTACCAATATACTTTGCTTCAATTTTAAAAGCTAAGTTACAATATTAATTATACAACTTATCGTAATTAAATTCTCATTTGGTAAAAATTCGAGCATATTTGCATAAGGTTTATCACAATACGTAAGTACTTTAAAATTCTTTTATCATAACCAATTTCACTCGGGTACCAATTAACTAATTGTATAGCCTTACGAAACCTTCAGATTTCATTGGTAGCTGATTTTCCATTTAATTCGAGTAAGAATTACAAGTCATCTACGCTAAAAAGTAGGATTTTCCTAGTTAGCTTATGTGCTATAAAATTCCAGGAAAAAACTTGCTTAAAAACCAGAATACCGTCGGTAATACATAACTATATTACCCAAGGTTTTTGTGACCAGTTGTTCATTGCTCATTATAATTCACCTGAATTATCCCAACTACCTTCAAAATCCGTTGTATTCACGTCACTTTGGAAATCATTAGTGGGAAGTTCTTGTTAACACAAAAACATCATATGACGCTACTAACCAAAGCAGTATAAGTTTAGAAGCTTAAGCGAAAACACTTAAAAGATTTTCTCAGAAATATGTTTATCAAAAAATTACAAGAGTTTTAAAATAAGTACAATTTTTAGAACAATGTAGCAAATCCAAGATATTGCATTATTGATTTTCCAGACTATCTAACAATCAAGAATTCAAAATTTTAGTAGTATTAAACAACGTGCTTTTCAAAGAAATCGAATTCAACAGTGCAACAGTTTAATTAAGTCTTATTTCTAAAATGCATCAAATCCTTCAATTAATTAGCGTTGCGATAAGTATGCTCCTTCTCCAAGAAGCAGCTAATGCAGCAGATCGTTTGCAATTTTCTGCAACAAAAAAGTTAGAAAAGTTTCATGACTTGTTAGAGGTTACACGCCATTGTACTTTTGTCTCGATCCGTTCATACCAACTATCGACATGCGAAGTTAATCACACGGAGTCATTTTGTAATAAATTCTTACAAACCGCTCAGCAACATTATGGATCACCCGTGTTTTCCTTTTTAGCTATATCTAATAATACGTTGTACGAACTTAGTTTAGGCACACTGCCTTTGACAAAACGACTGTTCATTGAATGCACTGTGTGGATACCATACGATATTGTTGAAATATCTTTACAGTTTACCATTTTTGAGCCAAATATTTTTGTCTTTTATTCGCAATTGGATGGCCTAGAATACAGATTTCGGGAAGGGATGTTTGACCATAAGGTGAACTGGTTAAATGCTGTCGAAAATTGGTTTTCTAGTCCAATGATTATAATTCATGCAAACCACAAAAACACCGACATCTCGATTTTGTGTTTTTATTGCAGTACAATAAAAGTAACAAAATATCAAGTTATAATTCGAAACTTTGAAGGTAAATTTAATCCAAAGCCGGAAAATATTAACCATGAGTTAAATTCAAAGAACTTGCACCAGACCAATATAATTCTTCCCGAAATTAGGTTTTATAATTTGTCGACAAACATTCATCCTAGCAAAACTTGCTACATGTATCCAAAGCGATTTGGGATTAGTGGAACTATATGTGAAATGTATTTGCTCAGTTTGTATTTAAACTTTACAATTTCTCAACAATCGTCTGGTTGGTCGCAACGGACTTATTTTTCAATTTTGACTGTAACTTCTCAAAATATCCTATATGCTAGAACATGGATATCTGACGGATTTAATCAAGTCGAACTAGGATTTATGTCTGTGCCACTTCACTCTAGTTTGACTTTGAGCAATGTGTATTTTGAACCTCTTTCAAGTAAAAGCTGGCTACTTGTTGCACTTAGTGCTATTTTCATTTCGCTTATTGGAACGTTCACAAATATTTTCCAGTATCCTTTCAAATGTGTAATGAGTCGATTTAATCATTGCATATTCGTAGTTGTCAAAAATTTGGTTGATCAGCCTACAAGCCATAATGACACAATTGGTACAAAGTTTAGGATTGGTTCATTCGTGCTGTGCATGTGGAGCTTCTGCTGCATGCACCCAAACCATGCTTATAAAGCAGCAGTGTTTTCGGACAGTTACTTTAAGGATAGCAATGGCTTTCCTAAATGTCCAAATGAGATGATGACATCGTTGTGGAAAAAGTACACCACTGATGACTATAATGACAATGGCAATTTTTCGTCGACTTGTTTTCTTCATTATTTATTTAATAATACAAATTCCAGTTGGTCTAAGTCCACAGATTTCACAAAAGATGTCAGTTGTAATTTATCAAGTGCTACTAACATCGTTTTTAATATTGACGAGACAGCTAAATCAAGCACATTTCGTCGTAATAACAGTCTTGATTCATTACCCAATAAGCAAATATTTGTAAACAAAATTGAGAGCCTGCAACTGATAAAACTAGGCTTGATTGCCATTCACTCCAATGTTCAGTTATCGAAAATTTACATAATACCACAAACAATCAGGCCGTTGTTCTGGGGGACTGAAGCAGCTGGTACCGTTGCGCGTTTAATCTCGTCTGGCTTAAGATCTGCAGCTGAATCTGGATTAATTAAACTTTGGAGGAACAATGAATGGATTTACGAAAAAATATTTACTCTAAAAGATTATAATGACTTGAGATCAAGCATTAGTGATGAATTAGCTAACTCATCGAAAATAAATAATTTGTTGGCTTTCGCCGATGTCGAAACAAGGTCTTATAAATATGAGCCTGTACCAAAACTAGTATATTTAGAAGGAGCCAAGTATATATCTGGGTTTCTCATGGCTTCAGCTCTCGTGTTTGCTATTGAGTATATGAGCGCTAAAAATATTTCCATAACACATTTAAAAGAAATTTGTGGGAGCGTAAAAGTATCCGCAATACATATACTAATTAAAAGTACTGCTAAGTTAATTAGAATTTTCAGAAAAGTAATCTTAGCTAATATGTCGTGGAAGGTTAAAAGGTATTTCAATTGTAAATAGGATGGAAAGGCTTATAATTTGTAATAATTTGGCATGAATGCACTTATACGTTTTTGTTAGCAGTTAACCAATCCTTTCTATTGTGTAAATGTGTAAAAGAAATAATGTGCTAAACACGCATACGTAGATTCTTTGCCTAGTATCATAAGTATAGAGTTTATTTATTGAAGTGAATGCTACAGGAGCAGAAATCGGTCTGTCCGTAATCTGGACAAGTACAAGCATACATAGTAAATCATATCATTGCATGTACATAGAATAGAATATTGGAAAGAGGACAGAAATCAACTAGTAAGTCTGAAATTTCAATTGATAACAAATATTCAATAGATAAGACATTTTTCAGTTTAGCTTAATTTACTTATTTTAAACTTAAGCATTTTAATATCATGTAGTTATTCAAATACACCACACTTTCGCAATAAGTTGCCACTTTGTATCCTCTCTAATAATTACGTGTTATAATGGACTAATGGGCTATGTCTTAAGTGCAAAATTAATTTTAATATGGCCAGCGGGTTGGTTGAGGAGATAATGTGGGGACAAGATTAACGCTAATGCATTGAAGTTGGTGCCGCCGGCCTTGGAAAATTAAATGTACTCGGGTAATGCAACTTACACGGGAACTAAAAAAATTCCGCTCATATTGTTGATATATTTCTGGATAACAATAGCTTCAACAAAGGTTCTCGCGAACCATCTATTTTCATAATAAAGTAGGACGGCGGAGTCCCTAATTACTTTATGAGACGGGTACATCATTTCATGTTCCGCTAGAGCGGACCTGTTAGTCCTTTGATTCCTTAAGTCCCCTTAATGATCTTTTATCCGGTTGTGTAGATTTTTCGTCTCTCCAATGTATACAGTTCCACAATTGCAGAAAATTCTATAGATACCACTCGTAATTTTCGGAGGGCTATCTTTGTGGTTTGTCAAAATCCTATTAAGTTTAGGACCGGTGTAGTATCCAAATTTCACTGGAAGAAATTATCGTAATATTGCTGCAACTTCGTTTGTACAAACACTTTTGTAAAAACAAGTTGATTATGGCCCTGCGAATCTATATCTAGTTGAATGTAAATAGGTAAGGAAATAAAATACATTACATGGTGTGCACTTTAAATTCATAAAAGTATAGTATGGTACTTAATTGCCTCTCAAGACCAAGCTTTGTTTATTTATGTTTTTTTCACTGATTCAACAATTTAATAAAAAATAATCCAATATTTGCTAATGATACAATATTTCAATAACTTAATATTAGGTTTCGTTACAATCTGGTTTTGGTTTTGAATTAAATCTTGTATTACCTGACAATACCACAAATAATTGGATTTAGCAATCTAAGTAAGTTTGCTTGTAAAATTTAAAAATGCATAATTCAGATTTAATTTGTTTAAAAATATCTCTTAGTTCACTAAATAAATTGTGTAAACTCCAAAGTTTGTTAGTGTGTACATTTTAAGAAAGTCCAAAAAAAATTTAGTTTAAAACATTTGAAACTTCCTGACAAATATGATAATGATATGCTCATTGTAATGCTACAATAGTATTTGTGACATTATCCCACACAAACTTGAAGAATGACACTGTTGTGGACACCGACAGAAAGTAGAATCTACCCACACGAATTCGCGGTGGAGTACAACTCATCAAAATCCTTCGAAAATTCGTGTTCTTTGTTCTGCTCCAACTACCAATAAAACCACACCCTAAATCAAAAACCTGAGCAGACATATTTAAAATGGAGAACGCATCAATCGATATATTAAAAACTGCCATGGGATAAGTAAGAATATGAGGAAACTCTTCAATAAATAAATGGTTCATGCTTCTTATCAAAACATAACTAGCTGATATCAGTATAGCGAAAAAGTGAACCATAGTCATTGGAGTTAGTAGGGGTGCCATACAATCGTTGAAAACCGAGTTCAAAACTTGCAAAGATTTAAACGTCTCCAAACTATTTTTTGGTGTTCGCAATTCGCCACTTGTCCAATCGCTGTCGTTATGGTTACTATAAAAGTTTAAAAATTGTCGTTGCTTCTATTAAACTTGACCATATTTTGAAATAATTAAAACTTGACAACTTACTGTATTTCTCGCATCCAAAACTGTGTCGTGTTCGTATGCACCACAAATAGCCAAGTTGTCAAAACTTGCAACGTAATCACTTGGCCAACAACATAATACTGTTGAATCGCACCAGGAACAAGCCAGTACCAAGGTTTCGGATAAATGTACGAAAATAAGTAAACCGGTGCGAATGGCATCATCAAAAAGTACGCAATCGATATGGGAACTTGAGCCATGCTATTTACACTTGAGAATAGAACGTGCATTCGACCTCCATCATGGAGTCCATCCAAATGTATAACATATTTCTTAACCATATCATAGTTAAACTTGAGAAGCGTATTGATGTAGTGCCTCATCTAAATTTTAATCAAGATTTCAAAATTTCAGAAAAATCCAAATATAAATTTAAAATATTTTGTTTCGTGAAAATCCTTACCTTATCTCCATGCAAGTAAATGTTGATATTGTAGTCTATAGCAAGCCAATTAAATTGTAAGCCAAACCACAGCATAAAAAGTTGTCTGTATGTTTTGTCTCCAGTGGAGGCTGTTTTCCACAAAGTATAAAAGTTGTAAAGGCAAAGACAAGTGGTTTGAAAGAATAATAGGGACCAAACTATAAACCATATTCTTTCATTAATTGATCCAAATTTTTCAATTTTGTATTCGCCTTCGTTCCATTTCCAAGGAAATGCCCCACTTGTTTTACCCAACCATATAAGTTGTTTTAATCGAGTCATGACATGAGTATCCAAAAAATGAGTCCGGGTTCCAATGTTTTCTTCCATTATATTTTCCTCGTCTACTGGTCTATTACCATCGTTCCAAGTAGCATTTTCTGAAGTAGGCTCACTGGCAAATATTCGATGAAAAACTGGATTCCTTGTTACCCGAGATTTGCTAGAGTTTCCTCCGCTGTTTTTTCTATATTCCGCAAACTCCGCACTTGACATTCTTAATCTTGTGTAACTCTGTTCCCTTGTGTGAAAAATACTCTTTGTTTCGGATTCTTCGACATCGTCTGAAAAAATATTTCCGGTAAAATTGTCCTCCTTCTCATCATATAAGAAGGTAGAGAGACCATTGACCTTTGAAAATATGAGGGAAATTAGTTAAAAGAATTCTGTTTAAGTTTTTTGTTTTTAAACTTACCTTGGACAAATTTCGTTTGCCTCGTTTTCTCAACGTTCCGGTTTGTTGCATTTTATTGGTTTAGCAAATTCCGAAATCTTCAACCAACTCAGAGAAATATTTAGTATTAAGAACGAATTTGAAGTTTATTTTTA
>JAQFZH010003216.1:0-14340 GCA_034695485.1 Entomobrya nivalis | reverse complement strand
ATATTTTTATCTTTGTCAATTTTTGCCGGAAATGGATCCCCTTGCTCCACCAAAACCTTGTAGACACTTAAAGCGCCAATTTGCATTCCAATTGATCTGCAGAGTTTTTTTGTGCAAGAAACCAACAGCAACAGATAACAGAGCAATAAATATGAATATAAGAAGCCAAACCTCCCACTCAAAAACTGATAAAAACGAAGAACTACTGATAAAATATATCTCGTTAGGAAATGGAACAAGCTTCTGAGCTTTGTCAAAAACAGCTATATTGTTAAACGTGAGATATTCCAGTTTCAAAGGATAAATATTTACAAATTTACTGCATTCCGGACATGGATAAATTATATTGAAATTTTCAATGGCGCATTCCGCACTACTTTGAATTTTTTGAAATTTGCAGCCAACGTGACCCGTAGTCCTTACATGATTAAAGATATCATCATTTCTTTCTTCAAAGTATTGTTTTATAGTCCAAGAAGCTAAGGACTCCCAATTGTATTCATCCACATTAGCTTTTGTGTCAAGTAGTATGGTAATTGGTTGCCTTAAACTTGGAAAAATGTCTTGTTTTTATATTGCAAGTTTATCAAAGTTTTCTATATTTTTTCCAAGACGAAATATTATGTCCGGCATAAATAAGTTCACTTGGACTTCACATTGCCATGGCTTTGTTGCCAAAGCAAGTTTTAAGGAATTCGGACCAACACAACTGTAACTATTTTGATCCGCTGTCCATAGCGAATAGAAGTACTTTAATACTGAACACCTGTTACTGTAAAACAAGTCTTTTGGCATATCAGTGGAAAAATTTCCATTAGGTTTTAAAATGCTTACCTTCGGAACCCATAGCGTACGCATAGAGTATTCACTATTTCCATAGTAGTTATCCGGTTCGATGTAGTCAAAGCGTCCAAGTGCTAAGTCAATTTGTCTAAGAATCAAAGGATATTTAATCGTTGGAAATAAATCAGCGCCTTCAAAATTGTTTACTACAATGAGGCATTTTAGGTCCATAAAGTGTTTCAGGGCTGAGTACAAGTTTTTCACTGTTTTATGTATTTTTGGCAAGTTAGAATTAGACTTAATTACTTTAAGGTATTTCTCTAAAGCCAAACCTGTATTAATATCAAATGTATAACTATTTTCTAAATATTGGTTCAAAAGTGGGTCTGATGATGATATTGAGTTCAATAGTTTTGTGGTTAGAGTGTAATTGAGCTGTTGTGTTTCGTATGTTTCTCCTCTGGTTTAGCTGAGTATTGTAAAGCTTATGAGAAAACTGAGCAGGGTAAAGTAAAATATTGAGGCATACATTTTTGTGCTAGTCTGATTTGGACCGTACTGTAAATATGTACGAAAGCTTTAATTTTTAGATGTCATCTCTGACTATTAGTGGAATTATTAAAATTTACTCTTAGTTTATAACGTTTTTAGTGAGCACGAAAATTACTTATAAACTTGCATGGTTAAACTAACGCTCAAATTCTTTATTCAGTTTATTAGAATAAAATACTTTTTGTCCATGTATGCCGAGTAAGTGTCGGTGATATATAGTCTAAAAAACATGAAGATATACCTGCTTACTTTTGTTTTTCGTGGTTTTTTACCAAGAAAAGAACTGTTCCTGAAATGTATTATATATATGATTCTCTGGGCTGGTTTTAGTACTTGTGTAACTTTAGGGGCTCGTCGTTCGGTTGTTTGTCAAATTAAACTACTTAAGCGCTTAACCAACGCTTCCAATAAATTTTATAACTTGGCTTATTTAATTACATATATCTAAAGGAAATCTATATCAGAGAATATAGTAAACTAGGCTGGCCATGGTTTTCCAAATGTTTATTTAATATGTAGTTATACGGGAACATGATTAAAATTGTCATGGCGTGATACCAACGAAATTGGTTTTATAACGTAGTATTGTACTTATGGTAAAAGGAGGTAATTGACTAAACGTTGTGCTACACAAGTAAGTAATTAGTGCTTATAAAACCAGAAATGATCAACACAGTTTGCAAGTTTATCATGCAAATTTTATCTTAACCAAAATCGATTTTTTGGGTTAATATGATGGAGCTAAATAAGAAAGTACATTGTTTTGACTAATGCAAATAAGTAATAAAAACTTCAAAAATAAGCATAAATATAGTGCAATTATTTATACTCAACAGAGTAAACAAGATTTCGTTATAGTAACTTAAAACGTGAATTCCATGAAATGTTCCACTCAACAAAAACCAAATTTTCTGACTTTTTTAAATTTTCCGGAAAGGGGTTACGTTGTTGTGTTTTATTATTGATTCTTGTCGTAAACCTGTAATACATAAATCTTTACAATAATAACTGATATAATGTTATAAGACAATGCTCATGTGGCAGGTTATATGAACGCAATATTATAGATTCTTGGACAAAATTGCATAGAAGCATTAAAGCCAAGCCTGTATTTTCTCTTTGTCTCTCCAACTTTGTTGTCAGTCTCATCCCACTGTTTCCAGCCACAGCCAATGAGCATGGGGAGCACGAGTTTTGTCTTGCCGAAAAAATATATCTTGAAACCAAAACCAACAAAAACAACCCACACTGTTGAATACAAATTCCTGTGATTCTTTCTCTTCAGAAAAAAGACTGACTAGAAATTCGAATATTTTTTGATTATAATTACTACTCAGTTGTATTTCCTAATCAGGTAAAAATCTTCATAACAATAAATATTAGATGTTATGCAAACTGTAACACATATGACAGGTGTCAATAAAATATTACAATACTTTTACTTACAAATTCAGTTGCCACAAATTTTGGGTTATACTATTATTGTATTAAAATTACAGATAGGTGACCCTAACTTAGAACAGAATGGAGGATACTCTAGAAGGTGATTCTAAAATCAATCAAACTAGTTTACTATCGATTCCTGAAGAAGTGGTAATTTAAATTTAAAATACACTACCTAATGTACAATATTTACCAAGTTAAGTTTATAACAATAAAATCCTCCTAAACATTTAATTTATCAGTTATACCACTGCATATTTCCGTATCTTAAATACACCGATCTCCTCCGTCTCCGCCGAGTCTGCAAGCCCATCCACACTTTCTCCTCTGACTTTATCCGGAACAACTATAAAAACCACACGCAGCGGATAATTAGAATTATGACCATCTAGTAAAACGACCCACGCCACAAGTTTCATTTTTAGTTCATCAATACAATAATCATTTGGTGAAACTTACCTTGTTACTTACTCTAATTTGCATCACTTTTACAAAATTAATAATCCAAAAGGAATAGCAATGTATCATATAAATACTAACCACAAAAATTCTAAATTTTTTTAATGCCATCATAAGCGTTGAGGTAAAATCAAACCTGGTAAACATTCAAGATAACTGAACTATGTTTATAAAGTTCTTCACATCAAAAATTTCGAGTGATGTATAATTAATTAGTTTCTGTTCTGTTCTTGAAATTCTGTTCAAGCTCAAACTCCCATGGCGACTGTAGTTTATTATTTATCTAAGCGGAAAATATTTCCTCGTAGTTAAAAGCCTAATGTGCACAAAATTACTGGAGTAGATACTTATAAATATGCTCTTGTATCTTTATTTCAGTAGTTAAATGTATGAATAATTACTTTTTATTAATTTCACTATCAAAATTGCACTATCCCGTGTATAACGTATCAGTACAAACTATTTCCTAAGTTGATATTTCGTACCTGCTAAACCATTCAATGAAAATGCACTAATTTCGTGCAAAATAATTTCAATGAGAAAAATGCTTACTATTATAGTCTTTGAAATAGCATCACATATCCAAATATATCGAAGATCATGCAATGTCGCACATATTTCTAACTCAGCATCTTCCTTTTCATAAGCCTTTGCTAGAGATACAGATAAGCGGTAACTTCCCGATATATACCATGCTAACGGTGTATGCTTAGAAACCATTTGGTTCACCAGAGAAAACCAATTCCAATTATGATTGAAATTACTGATGCTTCGAAACTTGTCTAAAACTCGTCTAAGGGAAATAATTTCTGCGAAATGATTCTGATAAGCAAATAACCCTGACTCTGCAATTGCACCAGTTTTCCGTCTGACCATTTCAGTAAGATATGTAGGATTGCCAAGTTTCCAACCATGTATTTCTGAGAATACAGCTGGATCATTATTTTCAAAAATAAAAAAATCTCCAAACAAAATCATTAGAAATTTAGAATACAACCAGTTATTTTGAAAATCATTACTATCTCGAATTGAATTCGTGTCGTAAATCCACGCAAAGCGATTCAAAACTGAACAATTTGGGGAAGTGTGTATTCGTTTACTTACACTATGACGGTTGATGTAATCCATTATGTTCTGATCATCTGAAATAATATAAATAAGTTTGAAAGTTGCTAAACCAGTTTCGCAAAAGTATCGCTGTTGATCCCCTGTAATCGATATTTCAAATATATTGTTGGGTTGATCATCGTACTCCCATGTTTTTAGATACATTTCTTCCCAAATTTTGGTATTATTTGGGCTCCAAGAGAGGATTGAATCTCTTACCAAACCAATTTTGTAAGCCGTGGGAAGACTAGTTAAGAGCTTTATGCTGTAATTGTATATCAATCGGTTGAACGTCACTGGAATTTCGGACGGTTCAAGGTCTTTTGTCATGTAGGTGTACATTGAAGATGTGTACTGATTTCGCAACAGGTGACACGCATAAAGCCACCAAAGTATTAAGTGCACGTTGTGCAGATTAAGCCATGCACGTTTGTCGCTTTCCTGTTCCACTAATGTTGCACATAACCAGTAGTATGAATTTTCGCGAATACCTGTCAGCTTTAAAGTGACACCAAGACAAAGCCCAGAAATAATTAAGACAAGCCATCCATTAAACCCAAATGGGGAAAGTAAACGAAAAGCATTCAGATCTGCAGATTCTTTCTGATGATTTTTCATATTTATGATGGTCGAGAATCTGTAACCAAGTACCATAAGGAGAAACAGACTGCGAGCCACTTGATAACACGCTGTACTTAAACTTTGTTAGAGTAATCTGACATGGTTTTGATGTACAGTTTATTTATTCCGCCAAATAATGTATTAAATAATCTGTTTTCTTTGCTTCATCGTATCGTAACCGATTTCCAGTGTACAGAAACTGCAAATACCATCTCCTGTAAAATATATTGTTGGTGTTTAAGGTGGCATCAGTTTTACCGCGATATACATCATTCCATATTAAACGTTTACTGATTGAAGGAATAGATCCATCTGATTGAACCCATCGAAGTTTGTTACCAATCCAACAATCTTTAACTGAAGGTGTGCAAGGAATAAACATTCTGGTATCAAATTGACTTACAATTATTATTTTTGAATTAATTCGGTATTTATCCGTTTGAATTGCCACTTCATTAATGTTTCTGTCTGGGATGTTTATTGGTAGAATAATGTAGTCCGCAATGTACAATGGCTTGTTTCTATTATCATATTCTTTGAACAATGGTATGTTTTCAAAGTACATTATTTCTAATTTATATTGATCAGAACTTGTAGAAACTGGTAACAAAATTTTACAAAACTTGTTGTAATTTGTTGGTTTCAAGGTTTTGAAGTAGATATCTGAGATGTATTGAAGGTCCCATGGTGTGCCAATTACAGAAAGTTTGGAAAAATTGTATCTAGTTTGAACAAGTGGAAAACTTAGATGCAAAGCATTCCAGGAGTAATGCATAAAATTATGCTGCAAGTCAAGGTATATATTTTTGGTTCGAAATAAATGAATCGTACAGCTTTCAAATTCCTTAAAGATAAATTCAAGCTGGGGAAATGTGGTTTCGTAGTCTATTTCAGTAGTAAGTGACAACGCAGAAACTATTGTTGTATTAGCAAGTAACATAATAATTATACCAAAACAAATTCGGATACAAGAACAGCGATAAATAAATTCAAATTTTTCGGTTTCAGCAGTCGGCAACATTATATATGGACAGAAGTTATCAATACGATATTTTAGTTGACACAATTTGAAAGTCTAAAACTTATTTATTACAATTTGTTAGAGTTTGCAAGCAATTTTAATCATCAGACAATTTTATAATACTAACATAAATATATTTATCATACTTCCCATTTACGTTACAGTTTATAAACGTGTTATTTATTTTGTCATCAAGGGGTTTTGGCATCATAAATGCTTTAGAAGGTTGTGGTAGAGTATAAATTAAACAATTATCTACAATTGGAATAATTACTTTAATGATTTATTTTAACGCTACTGCAAACTACAATTATCTTTTAGCACACTTTAATCTATAGTGCTATATAAACAACATACATAAACAAAGTTTTTTATCGTTTAATGTGTTTCTGGAAACCAAATCAAATAAACGTAGTATTCGTATTGAACAAGCTCTCATTTATATAATAATGTATAAAGAATAGTTACAACTTTAGTTAAACAGATATTTTAAGAAAACTATACTGGCGGAGACAGATACGCTAACATATGTGTTTACTATATATATATTGAATTGAATACTGAAGAGTATCCCAAATATTTTTAACAAGAATAGCGATTGAAAACGGAAGCAAGTTTACGTAAGTAAACTAGTAAGTTTGGCGAAAAACAGCACTTAAAAACTACAAGATCAAATATTTTTGACAGCCATACAAACGTATTAAATTCACAATCGTTCGCAATTAATCACACATCATTGCATTTATTCGCGTTCCCTGTCTTTATTCTTAAAAAATTTCAGCGTAACTAGACTGTTACTCACACGGCATCTTCTCCAGAAATTGCGTTCTCTTATGTTTCTGACTGACATGACGGTTTCTCACGACCTATCAGCGTGCAAAGTCCGTCAAACCTCTCTCCTGACAATCGTCGCAACTCAAAATTTCCTGCTACTAGTACTCCTCTACCTTACCAGTTACTTTATATAGCTCATTATTTTTTGCTGCAAATATTTATCACAAATACATTGGGGGATCGGCAGCGTAGTTACGCTACCAGAAATAATAGAATATTTTAATCTAGTAGCACAGATACCCTATCAGAAAATTCAACAGAGAGGTTTTTGTTTGCTAAATTTTGTTTAATTTGATGAATTAAAAAACACGCCTAGTCGATAGAGCAAAAAAGGCCGTTTAAACACACCAAAATAAGACTGGGAAGCATATCGTGTTGCTTGACCTCATTACATATAACATGCTTAAACTTGATGCTCTTGAGTATGTGAAGCATTACTAGATAGCAGCAAAAGTAAAAGTTTACAGAAATATAGAGCGATAATGTTTATTGTTTGTACATTTTGTGAAACAAAAAAGGTTTTCCATTGGAATGGGCCTAATAAAATTCAATTCTTGAGGCGACAAAAAAATCATTCAACATTGAAAATAACTTAATTTTGGAAGTTATATTTTAAAATCAAATTAATTTTTTTACGAAAGTACTTAAAGTATTATTATACTTAATTGCTTACTACGTACCTGAAATCTGTGATATATTGTTTGATTTTATTTTCAAATATATTAAACCCTACATTCTAAATAATCTATGGTAAACCAGTTCAGTGTAAGGCAAACTTAGCAAATGAGCTCCACACAAAATGCATGCTCTTTAGTATTACTTGTCAACGGCCAAAAAACTTTAAAAGTACAATGGTATTAATACTGATAACACAAATAAGTGGTTTTGGGATACGAACCTGTTTCAGATAAAATTTATAACGTGGAAAGCCTTGTGTTTGTTCTGTTCCTACTTCATTTACGACATTTTACTCGATTTTGAGGACAATATGCTCTTGTAGATAAAGGTGTTTATGTTGTTTTTAGGGATTCGCTTTCGTTCTGAGGACAGCATGGATTTTTCGCGTATAAATTTTCGTAATAGGTGAAATACAATTTGCATTGTTTACAAGCAAAATAAATATTTCTTATCTATGTAAATGTAAATTTAATCATCAAATTGAAATATTTGTCAGGAATAAAGATATTTCAGTAAAACCCAAACCAGACTACGTAATCTTCATATGCTGTAGATTATACCAAAAAGTTGACTGACCTGATTATAAAAGCCACCGTTGTACTCTTTTTTAAATACTGCGAATAAAAAGTTTGCCCACTGCTCTGCATATACGATTTTTTACAAAGCTAATGAAAATAAAGCATTTTCTTCTTCAGTCACGCAAAGACTGGAACATTTACTATTACACTGAACAACAAACTTGCTCATCGTTCACTAACTTACATATCCGAAAAACTGACTTAAAGACACTTTCGTGTATCGTGAATTCATAAGTAAAGTTATCTTTTGAAAGTAAATTTGAGAAATAAAATCTTCTAAAGATGGATCCCTGGCAAAAGCATCATATCATCAGAAACAAGGATAAGCTAATACAAAACACTACAGTCACCGAACAGCTCCTGTGTAAACTAGAGTCAAAAAGTGTACTTGGTCCATCGGACCTGGACTGCATTGTAAGCACAACATCATTATAAACAGTTTATAAGGAATGTATATGATTTGGTAATGACCCATTTATTTTATTTCAGAGGTGCAAAGAAAGAGAGTTTGATAAATGTAGTAAATTATATGCTATTGTTCAAACTAGAATCGGTGCATATGAAGCTTTACTACAGACTTTGATAGAATGTAACCAAACAGGTGCATGTCAACTTTTAGGTGAAGGTATCGCCAACAACTCACTCGAAAACGCCAAAATTGAAGTATTTGGAAGAAATATTCTACTTCAAGATGTTTTTGACAACAATGAATTTCGTAGCATATGTTCAAGCTTAAAAGAAGCATGTGCGGTAGCCGAATATCAAGATATGTTAAACAAAAGTACTCAAAACTTTTCTCTTTTGAAAAACACAATACCTCCACAAATAACTCCCTATATTCCCAGACGTGTTGAGAAATTAACACGGGTTGACCCATGTCTCTTTCAACTAAAATGCGAAGATGTGTTTGTATTTCATGGAATGGAAATCACGGAAATAAGCAATATTGCTACTGAGCCACCGAACAAGTCCGGACGACAACTTATGCAAATAAACACTAGATTTATTCATTTGGAATTCGTTGAACATTGGAAAACTCTGAAACGTATTTCTGATAAGCCAATTCATCTTATAATGTATGATACGTTTAGAGATTCATACACGTTAAAAGCTACCAAAGGGAGGTCCAAAATACTGCGCCAATTTCTATTGCAGATGCCAGATAACACTGTTGACCAAAGTTTGTCATTATCAGAAGATAACTTTATTGACATTTGCTTAAACTCCTCAGCTGTATGCATTTGCGATAGACCTGGAACGGGAGAATCATCTCTTCTTGCGAATATTGCCAGAAAAATACCAGAAGAGGACAACAAAATTGTAGCCTTTGTGCAGTTTAAACCGTTTTTGGCGCATGTCAAAAGTAAGTCAAACAATGTTTCATGCCGAAATTGGAACGCAAAGAATTGGTTGTTTAACTTTCTGTCAACGAGTAGTCTTTCATATGCTATATTGCATCAACTTGACTACAAGTACCGAATCCAGCTGGATCTATTTTTTGACGGCGTCGACGTAGTAAAGGACGTCGATTGGGTCATCCGATTTTTGTCTGCAATAAAGTAAGATCAGAATTGTAGAATTTTTGTTGCCACAAGACCTTTCATGCAGGACCAGTTGGAAACAGTACTAGATGTTTCAAGTTTTAAACTTTTACCTTTCAACGAAAACGACCAAATAAATTATGTTTTTTGTCTTTGGAAAATGAAGAAAGATATAATTAATGTGGAAAAACTGAAAAAATTCGCTTACCTTTGCCTAAAAATATTTCGCAAAGCAACATCAAATGGAGAAGAAAACCTCACAGGTATTCCATTACATTGCTATTTGCTTGCAGTTGTGTATGTGGAAAAGGCACGAGCATATTCAAACACCATGAGAGGTTGTGTGGTGACTAAACAAGACATTCTAGATTCACATTTTGACATATTCAATTTGTTTCTGGAGAAAACTTTACAAGATGAAGCAGATGTAAATTAACGACAAATTGTAAAATCCTTTCATGCTTGGCAAGCGTTTAATGTTATTTTTCCTGAAATAGCACAAACCTATTGCAGCTTAAACCATCTATTCACTGCTGCTAACGAATACACGAGGTATTTAAAGTATGGTTTACTTGAAGAACATCATAACGGTATAACGTTTGGTTGTAAGTTTCTCCATCATTCAATTGCAGAATATTTAGTTGCTGCAGCTATTGGTGACTACGTGTTCAACGGGTTTGAGAACCCTAACGACGTTTTAGCAACAAAATTTGTCGCATTTCTATTCGACAAAATATTTCTAGTCTCTTTTAAACAGCGTTTTGTTTTTGATCACTATTATGTAATCCCACTCAATTGTGGTTACAAGAAATACATAAGGCCGCATTTTAACCCCGTTTTCCCAATATATTCATTTAAGCACAACAAAGTCGTATACTTTCTCAATTTTTATCTCCGTGCAAAATCTTACCTCTCCATATCAAGAAACTTTCGAGACACAGTAATGCGTGCCAAAAGAAAGAATTTTGAGGAAGTATGCGGTTTACTAATGAGCTGCGTCTTTAATAATTTTGGCCACATTCTGAATTTAATTGAACTCTTTGCAAAAATTAAAAGACCGATTATTCGCTCAGTGATATTCCTAATATCAGATCCGTTTGCTCAGTTTTCACTTTGTGAAAAGAAGAAACAAGAAATTTTGCTAGTGGCTGCAAAATATTCAGATGCAATTACGGTAACTAAAGTTGTTAAAATTATGCATTCGTGTTTGGGTATGGCCGCCATATGTGTAAGCGATGTGATGACCTTATCACCCATAGCTGTTGCATTGCAGCGTGGCAACTTTCCCATGGTTAGGTATTTATTAAGCATTACAAAAATCCCCTCTAGTGCTCTCAAAGACTTTTGGAGATCCAACTTACGACTTTGTTTTGCACATACACTGTCAAGAAATGCCGATCAAATTTCTGAAATGATTGACATATTAGAGCTTATATTTTCTAAGCATGCAATTAGTTCAAATTTGTCAAACAAAATCGTGAAAGAATTTTCACAGTATTTGGTTACATGTGGAATTCATTTAACATTACTAAAATGGCTAGTTAACAATCAGTTTAATGTCTGTTCCCTTTCTACTAGTGGGGAGAACATTTTGCACCAAGCAGCAAACTCTATTTATCCTATAAATGAGGAGGAATTTCATGACCTAGTACTTTATGTATTAACGCAACCGCAAGGAATAAGCTTATTAACTCGAAAAAATGAAGTGGGCAAAGTTCCTTTATTTCTAGCCATTGAAAATATAAAAAATCTTAAAATCGACACATTAGAAAAGCTTCTTGAGGCCCTCGACTATAATGTTCTAGACACAAACAATAAGGAATCGCTCCTTTTTGTTGCACTGAGAACGCAACAAAGAAGAGAACTAGTGGAATATCTAATACATCACGGTGCTTATAAAATAAAACATGGAGGTGGGGTTTCATTTGGTATTAGTCCGTCATATTCTTTAATTGATACTGGAAATCGGATTTATGACTCTATAACAAATTCATGTCCTCCTACTTTTTTTCCAATCCCACAAATTGCGTGTATTGGGTATCACAGTATATTGGGTTTGTCAACAAGTGCAAAGTGTAAAAGCCAATTTACTTCAATTCGGTACTCAAACAATGATTCATTACTTCATTTGTTCGCACAGTGCACTGCAACGGCATTTTATGAGATAAGCGAGTTTTTTGTGAAGAACAGGTACATTGAAGCTTTTAGCGTAAAAAAACAATAATGGTCGGACTCCGTTACACGAAGCAGTATTTCATAAAAATATATGCACTAAAAGCATTCCACTGCTAATCAGCAATGGAGTTGACATCAATTCTATAGACATTCATGGAAACAATATTCTCGCTAGTGCTATTAATATTAAAACTGACCAAACTGTTGTGACGTGTCTGGAGCAATGGGGTGCGAGACCATTATTTAGGATTCATCGTGATTTGGATAGCCTATCTGCTAAATTTCAATTAAAATACTTGGTATTTTACTATGTCATTCTATGTATAATAATTGGCATGGTCAATAATTTATTATTATCTTTTGGCGGCATTCGTCCACAATAAAATTTGTTAGCTTTTAAAATAATTTGGCAACTGTATTATCTACGTGCCGATTTTGTAGCGTAGCTGTAATCCATACAGCGTAGAATTCAAAACAATTCAGAGGTGGTTTGTTTAATGGCATATAAAGTGATTGAGTAATTATTTAATTTACCTTTTTAAAATGTAAACCCTGCATAAGTACATAAAACTTGGAAATGCTTTTCGTACCTACAAACCACGGGGGTGGGAATTGTACAAAAATCCTAATTTAGATTCAGATGCAGTTACACACTCTGCTTGAATGTTCAAGAAAGAAATTAAATATATTACGTAGTGAATATTGAATGGCTCATAGTTTGTAACAGATAAGCTGAGTCTGTTATCTTATCATATTACGAATACCTTGGAGGTTTGTAGCAGTGCATTTTGTACAATACTATGGTGATTCTTGTTGTAATGTGAAAAAATGTAAATTGGCCAAGTTTTTATTCAATCAAACACTGTAACTTGTCTGAAGTTTTAAGACAATAATAATCTAGAGTAAAATACTACGATAATTTTAGCCAATATTCTTGCTCCACGTTGCCAATGGGTAAGTATAGCCATGAGGAAGCAAGTAGTACCTAAGATACTGGCGGTTCGTTGCATGGGTTCTTATGGAGCAAATGCAAGGCTTGAAGTACTTTTTATAATGCTTTATTACACTGAAACTAGTTTAAGTTCCATTTAAATGGAATGTATTTAATCTTACGCCGTTAAATTAATAAAATAACTAAGTTATCTTCCTCGTTTTAACGTAATCAGTTTTCCAATATAAAATAATTTTTCTAAGAAATGTAGGTTATTACAAATATTTGTATTTATTTTAATACCAAAAGTTTCTAATCTTATCACTTATAAATATATGGTAGAGTTGTTTTTCTTAAGGAATTTTAATTGTTATCTGCTACTAACCAAACGATGACTTGGCCATTGGTATCGAAATGGTCCAAAATAAGGCCGTAATAATTTCATAATAAAAACTCATTATTTTTGTCCTTTCTAAGAACGTCTTATATATTTACTTAAAATTATGCGTACTCGTAGTCTAGTATCACGTGTCTATTAAACTTAAAATTTAATATTTGCTTATTTACTTACCCATATAGACACGTAAATTAAATGTTTTCTTCCGTGTCTACATGTACACATGGAACTAGACTGACTTTAGTAATTATGACATAAATCAATTAGTTTTTTGTACAAACAAATATCATGTTAAACTGAATTCAATCCATTGTGTACATTATAATCATTGTGACACATGTTTCGTCGATTCAAATACGAATAATGTGTGGATATAAATATGTTAAGATTTTATTCTATGTTGTCATTAAATGTAAGGAGTTATATGCAATAAAATTACATTTACATCGCTTGACAAAATGTGCCAGTTCAACTGAAAAAGGGTGTTGTCATTGGATAAACACTGCAAATATTTAATGTGTGCTAATGGGCTTATAAACAAAAAGATAAACTCCTCTTATCATTACTTCATTTATTTGCACAGTGTAGTGCGCCTGCATTTTATAAGTTTGTAAGTTTTTTTTAGATAACCGCTACACTGAATCTTTTAAGATCAAAAATTTTAAAGGACGAACTCCCCTACACGAAGCAGTTGTATGCCAAAATGTTCTAAAAGAAGTCATTTCAATGTTAGTTTGGAGGGATGTTGAGATTAATTCCATAGACAATCAGGGAAATACTATTTATGAAAGTGCTGTTATTGCTACAAGTGACAAAGGCGTGCTCGAGTTGCTCGAATTGTATAGCGCCCAGCCATGTAATCACGGAGAGGTAGTCGACTTACTTGAAAATAGCTCTCAGGAAATGTAATTTGTTGTGTAGGACTATTTATATTAATAAGAATTCTTGTTTAGTCGTTATTTATTTAGCACTAAATATTAAACTGTATATACATATTCATATTTAGTTATTATACGTTTTTGATTTATTAATATTAATTAATTGATGTATATATTTAAATATATTAGATACGTTTACAAGACATTTTCTGTTTTTGCCATGTGGAGTTATCGCTGTCCCTAACGCCAGTGCCTTTGGCTCCAAGAGGGCTGCTAACGCGATGAATGACCCGGGTCGTGTATTGATTATTTAAAATCCGAAATGAGTAATTAGACTGAAAT